>SDVV010012357.1:0-15488 GCA_016164225.1 Gammarus roeselii
AGGCAAAATGAAAAATATATATATATATGTAGGCACACCATCTGCTGAAGATTGGTAAAACTACAGAGTCAAGTGGATAGATTTGATAAGAATGAAGGTTAAATCAATGAAGAAAATGCCTAACATAAGTATGAAACGGGGAAAAATATACGATTCTTGGTAATTTTAGGTTAGGTTGGGTTATATTTAGGCAATCATTACAGACCTAAAGTGAAAAATGTCAAAGTGTATCTGGTGAATGGTCGAAAAAGTCAAATATTCTGAATTAGAATGCAGACACATAACGAAGCCTGACTTGATCAATAACTTTTAAGTGTCTAAACTGCAAACGTGATACAAACATTCATATAAGTAAGACTTGTGGGAATAAGCATCAAGTAAAGACCTTTGATTGGATACCATAATTCAGATGTACATTAAATTATTGAAGAATTTCAACACTAACACTCAACACAAATCCGGTAGATTAGTTCTCTTAGGCAACATGGAACCGGACCCAAATGCAGTGTCGAGAGGGGAAACACACCAAATTTTTGAAGCATTACATCCAATTACGCGTATTTTACACCCAATATTCCATGGAAAATTCGGTGAATTTAAACCTAATACAGCTATATTCCTATGATATCAAATCAAAATGTACACCGACATCCATAAAAATAGCTAAATAAGATTTTCTACTCTACCCTAAGCAACAATGATTAACTATTATGTATGGTGTATCCTACCGCACCCAGATGATGAACCCTACTCCAATATCCCACGTGATCTGGTTCATGACTAAGATCATATACTAACATATTACAAAATATCTGACATTTAACACTGAGTTAATGCGAGTAATCTTGTTTTTACTACAACACCATACAAATATATAATAAATTCCTAGTCCTAACTGATGCCATGCTTCTAGCAGTATAAAATCCAAGCCCACTGTGTCATAAAAATGAACTCTACAATGCTTTACTAGGTCACTTCACAGAAATCTACCACTGATATATAACAAAAATTTAGAGGTAACACCCAGTCATGATACGATGCCACAGACGTATCATGCATCTGTTTGATTCACCGACTCAGAACAACATCGAACAAAGTCACATCCTGGACATAACCAAAAACTAGACACATGTACAGTGGTCAAGAATGAGTCTCAGAGAGTGTGTGGTCATAGAAAGCTAGGCTTCTGTTTACTGATGACTTAAGTAAACCACTACAACAATGAGTAGCTTGTCGCATAACCTCACTAACAAACCCGTAAAACTTAAGATCGACATCGATATGAACATACGAAATCCAGTTGAACGTAGACGAACTACAAAATGACAACCAATGAGTGTAAATAATCTCTACACTAGGACCCCTCCATCCAGTAAATTATCAGCTAAACGTTAAACAACATATTTGCTAGGGATCAATGACGAAAATTCCACAAAGATGCAGTACAGACATACGACGCTTAAACATTTATTCGTATGATTTTCGTGAGAAAAAAAACAGAACATCAACAATATATATGTAAATAGCTAAATAAAATTGTCTACTCTGCTGTAACCGACAATAAAATTGTAGTACAATGGGAATCCGCCCTAGTAAAACGGTTTACTTTTACAAAAAGACATAAATATAACTAGGTTTTTGCCAAGGGGACTCTCTAACTCCTCCTAAATATCGAAGAATGGTCTTACTATACACAATACCCTAACAACAAGACCAAGTTTGTAACAAATTATCTGCTCTATATCTATAATAACCACGTCAAATATTGTATCAGGATGAAAGAAGATATCTAAATCACTAAAAATGAACAAAATGTAACTAAATTAGACCTGAAATAATGTTCTATATTGTAGATACAAACTTAATATATTTTGATATAGTACAAATAACCAACAGATTGCATTGAAGATGGGAATTCAACAAAGAACATACAAAACTGAAAGACCTATACTATAACTCACGGGTTATAACAAAGCAAGAAGATTAATTCTCTAGCGTATTCAAAACATACATTAAACCCGTTATGAAGGAGAATGAACTAGCATGTAACCAAACAAACAAGAAATGTGTATAAGATACCAAGACATACGAGCGACACAACTGAAACCTAAAGTAAATACGGTATAGTACATACAAAATCTAATAAAATTAGCCTCAACTTCAGTCCAAAACAGGGATAAATTACCATCTCATTAACTAGAGTAACCACGGCTTAATCGTAACAGAATTTCATATATACATATATAAATACCAAAATAATGCGATAACGTACCAATTATGCCTGAAATAGCTTGCTACATGGATGCTCCAAACCTAAAATACCCTAAAATGCCTAAAACGGTATGAGTTACTTGATCGAAACTCCAAAAACAACACAAATTCAATATAAATCAATCGATCATTACTAAGTATACATAACTTAAAATTTCAACTTACAGTAAATCCATATCGTTCAGGTATTTTCGCTATTGGAACATCACGTTAATGGAACACTGATATAACTGTTTCAAAACTGGATAATGCAATATGGGGTAGATAGATTACCGTAACGAAGATACAGCGTCCTAAGAAATGAATATACATTGACCCACAAACAACTTGACGGAAAATCTTTACTATTTTCTATAGATATTATATACATTTGGAATAAATAGATGGGAAACACAGAACCTTGCCTGCAATCCTACCTTCAGGCTAGTGAAAACAGGGCCGTTCGCACACTAAGGCTGCAAATTGAGTTACAAGACATACCTACCACACTAATCCTATAAAAGGATAAATAGTGATAAATGAACAGAACATACAAAAATATCCCAACCCCCCACCACTACGAACCCACCAATCAAGCATCGATTGAGTCAATATACTCGTAAGTGATTCTTCTCTAGGAATGATTAAGTCATCCTGTAAATATTGTATCTATTTTCCTTCATCGGATATCTCACAGCATGGAAAAAACTAATGGAGGAGATACTGCAGAAGTAAGTAAAGTTTAACGCAGGGTACTGATTAAAACAATCGGATAAAAATAACAATAAACTAATTGAATCTATGCCAGATGTAAAACTGATCAACAGCGAGCAACGTAGAAAATGATATCGAGGTTGAAAATTCATCATGAAGGTGTCCAGAAAGTGAGGCTTTTTAATATAAAATAATACATATAAATTATTATCAATAAAAAAAATCCTATAAATGTATGTTTATCAATACCTCAAAAAACATTCAGAGGAGACAGCATTGAACATGCAATATGCAAGCAACGAAGTTGCAATATCCCCCAAGCATTGAAATGCTAATACACTTTTGTAAATATATAACCCGTTAACATGCATAAGCTCTCTGTCTGTCAGACTCACGCACCAAACCAGCTCAGGTACCCTCCGCCCCCCGCCCCCGTTTCTGCGCGAACCCCCGTACGCTCGGTGAGTCAAGGTTGCATGCACCGCGCCCTACCCCGCCCACCAAAATGACTCTAGAATGACGTTCTTGTACCTATATAGGCTACTTAGAAGCATGGGTATAGATAAGCTCGAAGGACTGCTATCAAATTATAAAGTTTGACCTACGTTTCAATTTTTTTTCTCGCTCCGCAGTATGTATTTATTCCTATAATCAGAGATTTTATCTGTATCACGATTGACAGAAAAAAAAATCACTCATAAGAAAAGGCTTTATTTACTTCTTCATTCCTACTAGATATAACATTATGGCTTCCTGTACAATCCTTGTCGGTTTGGCCGATGCTGTCAGGTACTGGGGGTAACATTTGATGCAAGGACATTTGTACCGGATGGGAGAGGAGAAAGCCGGATAACAAAATGATAGGATTACGCAGATTGCAAGTGACATAGCGAGATTTGATGTCGGCCGTACAACACGACACCCAGATCCAAATTGCTTGCAGATGTTTGTGTAAAAGATTGCACAGCAACATTTTCTACACGCCTTGGAATAGAAGCATACGCCGACATTCAGTTTAAGTTCAATGAATCTCATTCGAACCTGTTTGTGACGAACCCGGACACATTGCAAGGTTTGTTGCTATAGACGTGTAAATTGACTTAGCTAATCGGTACAATTTTTTGCCTGAGCAGCTAGTGTTAGCTGGTGTAATGTGTATGAAACCAAATTTTGCTGGTCGCAGCTAATATGTTGGTCGTACATAAGTATGCTAAATATACTCCCATGCTCTCATTCTTCTAAGCTGCTTTAATTTATCTGGATGCAGTCGCAGAGTTCAGCAAATTTATTATTTAACGTACCAAAGCTGGCCATTGTGAAGAGAGTTGGGCAATGGGTACTTTAGAGTAACGACGGTACTATTAGCGACAGAGTAAAAAAAAATAGGCGGTAGCAGTAGCAGTTCCGATCTTCAAAAATTTCTCTTTAAACGGTAACGGTTCTTGCCGGCGATACTGATATTTGATTCAAACAAATAAGCCTTTGTTAACCGCTGTTTTACCTGTACAAACATTACATTGCAAGTTAATGATGTGAGTAATTTTACAAACGAACAAAAGTGTTTCAAGTGTGAGACACAAACACACCAGCTGCTGCTCCAAGAGAACAATGAGAGAAGAAAAAAACGAAATGAAGCAACATTGTTCACACGGTTTTATTAGCTACGTTTTCAGACGTTATCAATTTAGCGATTGCGTATCATCTAGACTCAACATCCTAGTCGTGTTACATCGTTGATTCACATATATTTTATGCTATTTTCAAACAGATGACTGTTCAAGTGCATTGACCAGGATAATGCAATTGCATTATGATATTGGTTTGCTGTCCTTTTTTCGTGTGAGTAGTTTAATTAGTCAGGTTGCAGTTTTTTTGGACTGGTCATTAACTAATATTTGTGATGCAGAGAAAAACAAACTTACGGACATGTTCAGTTCAGGTATGATAGTCCTCTAAATGGGCTGTGATCACCTAACTATGGTGCGAACTCGATTTTACCAGTAGTATATATATATATAGTCCAAAACGCAAATGCGAAGGATTATAGATAGGGATAAAAGAGCCGTTCGGGGTAGTACGCGATGCATGCAACCTTGACTCAACCGGTCCGTACGGGGCATTTGCGCAGAAACGAGGGGGCGGGCGGCATAATGTACCGGAACTGGTTTGGTGCCCGAGTCAGCTAACGGACGGGGGGGAGGGAGGGAGACCGGAAGGGGGGGGGCGGAAGGGGGAACGGCGGGATGGAAGCAGGCTTACGGCCTTGATTGGCACGGTTAATGCTATGAACATTTAATTTGTAATGTATTTATGATCATCATTGTATTTATATATAAGTTTTTTCTTCTTTTGATGATTGTAGTGGCGAATAATTGGTCACTAACTGTTGCTCGTTATATATATTTATTCGGTTCTGGTAGGATTTGTGATATCCCAAATTTCTGGTGGGCGAGGCGTAGGGATCCTTGTCACATAAAATTTTTTCCGTGTCACGTTTGCTACGTTGTGAGTGTATATATCGTTATATATTTATGGCTGGTTTATTGTTTTTATATATTTTTTTTTTCTGTGGACATATACATGTGTTTTCTTATCTAGTTGTGGTATAATTGACTCAATCGATGCTTGATTGGGTTCGTAGCGGTGGGGGCTTGGGATATTTTTGTATGTTTTGTTCATTTATCACTATATTTTCTTATATAGGATTTGTGTGGTGGGCATGTCTTATAACTCAATTTGCAGCCATAGTGTGCGAACGGCCCTGTTTGTACCAGCCTGAAGATAGGATTGCAGGCAAAGTTCTTTGTTTCCCATCTATTTATTTCATATGTATATATTATCTATGGAAATAGTATGGATCATTAGTATGATTATTGGCGAGTTAAGGTATGTATTGTGGGATGATGCAGCACCTACGGTCGAAAATCTATCTACCCATATTGCATTATCCAGTTTTGAAAGATTTTTATCAGTGTTCCATTGATGCGTTTTTTCTAATAGTGAAAATACCTGGACGATATGGATTTACTGTAAGTTGAAATGTTATGTTATATATACTTGGTAATGATCGATTGATTTATGTTGAATTTGCGCAGTTTTTGGATTTTCGATCAGTTAACTCATACAGTTTTAGGCATTTTAGGGTATTTCAGGCTTGCAGCTTCCCTATTATTTCAGGCATAAAGGGGTCGGTTGTTGCATCCTTGTGGTAGTTTTTATATGTATATACGAACATCTGTTACGATTTAGCCGTAGTTACTTTAGTTAAAGAGATGTTAATTTATCCCTGTTTTGGACAGATGTTGATGGTAATTTCATTAGATTTTTGTATGTACTATACTGTATTTACTATAGGTTTCAGTTACGTCGCCTGCATGTCATGGTATCTTAAACATATTTCTTGTTTGTTTGGTTAAATGAGAATTCATTCTCATTCATCACGTTTTTAATGTATGTTTTGGGTATGGCAGAGAATTAATCTTCTTGCTTTGTTTCATCTCGTGAGATTCAGTATAGGTCTTTCAGTTTTGTAGGTTCTCTGTTGAATTTCCATCTTCATTGCAATTTGTTGGTTATTTATACAATATCAGAATATATTACGTACAAATCTACATTAGAGAACATTATTTCAGGTCTAATTTAGGTACATATTGTTCATTTTTAGTGTTTCATATATCTTCTTTCATCACGATACAATATATGACTTAGTTATTATAGATATAGAACAGTCGATTTATTACAAATTTGGTCTTGCTGTTAGGATATTGAATATATATTGTGCGACCATTCTTCAATATTTAGGAGGAGTTAGAGAGACTCCAAGGCAAGAAGCTCATTCTGTTTATGCTTGTTTGTGTAAATGGACCGATTTATTAGGATGGATACCATAATGTAGTTCAATTTTTATGTGAATGATAGCAGAGTAGAGAACCTTATTTAGCTATTTATATATTTATTCTTGATATTATGTTTTTTTCCATGAGGATCATAGCAATGTATGTTTAAGAGGTGTAAGTCCGTACTGCATCTTTGTGAAATTTTCGTCATTGATCCCTAGCAAATGTGTAGTTTAACGTTAAGATGATAATTTACTGGATCGATGGGTACTAGTGTAGAGGTGATTTATACTCTTTGGTTGTCATTTTGGAAATCATCTATGTTCAACGTGAATTATGTACGTTCTTGTAGACGGCGATCTTGAGTTTCATGGTTTGTTAGTGAGGTTATGCGACAAGCTACTCATCGTTGTAGTGTTTTCCTTAAGTCATCAGTAATCAGAACCCCAGCTTTTTATGACCACACACTCTCTGAGACCCATTCTTGACCACTGTACATGTGTCTAGATTTTGATTATGTCCAGGATGTATCTTTGTTCGAAGATGTTTAGAGACGATGGGTTAACAGAAGCGAGGTACGTCTGTGGCATCGTATCATGACTGTGTGTTACCTCTAAATTTGTTATATACCAGTGGTAGATTGCTGAGAAGTGACCTAGTAAAGCATTATAGAGTTCATTTTTATGACACAGTAGGCTTGGATTTGTACTCCCAGAGGCAGCATCAATTAGGTCTAGGAATTTATTATAGATTTGAATGGTATGATAGTATATAATAACATTTTCACATTGACTCAGCGTAAAATGTCAGTTATTTTCGAAATAGCTGTTATGTTAATATACGATCATGGTCATGAACCAGATCACGTCAGATATTGGAGTAGGGTTCATCATCTGTCTGCGGTAGGATACACCGTATATAATAGTTAATCGTTGTTGCTTAAGGTAGTACAGGAAATCTTATTTAGCTATTTTTAGATGTTGGTGTACATTTCGATTTGATATCATAGGAATATATCTGTATTCGATATAAATTTGCCTATTTTCATGCGATGTTGGGCTTAAAATACACTTATTTGGATGTAATGCTTAAAAAAATTAGTGTGTTTCCACTCTCGACATTGGATTTGCGTCCGGTTCCATATTACCTGGAGAACTATTCTACCGGATTTGTGTTGAGTGTTAGCGTTGAAATTCTTCAATAATTGAATGTACATCTCCATTATGTTATTTAATCGCAGGTTTCTGATAGATGCTTATTCCCGCAAGTCATACTTTTATAAATGTTTGTATTTCGGTTGCAGTTTAGACACTTAGAAAATATTGATCAAGTCAGGCTTCGTTATGAGATTGCGTTCTAATTCAGATACCTGTCTTATTTGAGCATTCAACAGATCCATGGTCGCATTTTTCACTATAGGTCTGTATTATGTGGGGGCCGTTAACCTAACTCATCCTAACCTAAAATTACCAAGGATTGTATCTATTTTCCCTCTTTACATACTTATGTTAGGTATTTTCTTCATTGATTTAACCTTCATCTTCATCAAATCTATCCACTTGACCCTGTAGTTTTACCAATCTTCAGCAGATTGTGTGCCTACATTTATATTTATATTTTTTCCTCCGCTTGTTACAAGTCCAGTATTATAGACCAGTCTCGAGTAAGGTTTGGTCATCGCTCGTTTGTGGACTTTCGTGTTCAAAACGTTTATGTAAGCTTTCCCCATACGTTAGTGAGTGTTACTGCAGTTAAAGCGTTAGCATATTTTTTTGTATGGTTTCACTATTGGAATATGATTTTTTTTGTAATGATGGATGTGCTGCTCCTAACATTTTCATCTATTATAACGAATATTGAATAAATCCACTCCACCTTTTTTTACAGATCTGTGATGTAAGGTCCGCAGTCAACAAGTTCAAGGGTGTAATCTATACCTAAGGTACATCATTAGCGAAATATATATATCAATGTTCGACATCATAGATCAACATCAACGAATGCAAAAACAGTTATCATACACTGCCAAATGCATTAATACTTAGACACCTAACCTAAAAGTCATCATAACCAATACTTATGTAGTTTCATTCAAGTTTGATGCTTATGTATGATATTGATATGTACGTATGAATCTCTCCATTGGGGTGTATATTTACCATATCAAAACCAGATTGATTACATTTCTCCAATTTAATTCAGCAAATATACTCTTGCAGATGTTTAGTGTCCAGAATTTTTATCGATATCTCTGTTATATGTTTGGATGAGACTCAACAGGTAGGTTCCACATGAACAAATTCACTTCATTTGTTGCAAAGTTTTTCAATGTGGATCAGTTATACGCGATATTAGGTTCAAAGATCTAGTCATCCTAACCAACTTAACCAATAATTATATATTTCCATTCTATTTTGATAGTTATGTATGGTATACAGTTATTAATATATACACATGAACCCTCGCACAAGTTCTATTTTACGCAGTTTTTTTTCAATCTCAAACACCATGGACACACATGAACACTTTTGTACGCATTTACAGGGTCGTTAGCGTCACTGTGTCGGCACATGTGCCGACACATGTGTCGACACAATGCATATATACAGGGTCGTTAGCGTCACTGTGTCGGCACATGTGCCGATGTGTCGGCACATGTGTCGACACAATGCATATATACAGGGTCGTTAGCTTCACTGTGTCGACACATGTGTCGACACAATGCATATATACAGGGTCGTTTGCGTGATAGTGTCGACACCAGGTGGCATTTACATACATTGTGCAAAAGGGTTACCATACACTGCCAGTTACATCAATACCTACCCAACCTACCATATTTTTTCAATTGATTTTTCATGCATGCATATGATTTTTTCAGTGTTTTAGGATTTATACACAACGAATATCTCCACATTTTGATCTAGCCTATTCACACCCATCAAAACCTAACATAACCCAACTTTATGTATGGTGTTCAGTCAATGTTATAAACATATGTAGCCCTCCAAACGACTCTAAATAATAATTTAACATATATGCTATTTATTTTGTTGTCACTCTCATCCCATACAAGTTGGCAGAGAGGACCCATTTTCAATCTTAGATGGTTTGAATGTTACGGGTAATTCATATTATTTTTGATTTTGACACAATTCTACGTCACTTTAACATATTACTAACACCCATCATAACCTGACCTGACATTACGTACGGTTTTCAGTCATTGATATATACATATGAACCCCTCCATACAACTCTAAATCTCACTCTAACATACATGTTATTTATTTCGTTGTCACTCTCGAGTCATATATGTTTCCAGAGAATCCCACATTTTCAAACTTGGATGGATTGAATGCTACAAGTTTTCCAAATTTGTATTTAGTTACATACAAACGGACACATAGTCTCACACCATATTTTTTCTTAATTTACTTCAATATTTCCGCTTAACTCTACATCCTTTGACAAATTGCATCTCTGAATTTTCATTTTTTCTCTTGCCTATATTTTTTCTTATCCTTAACGATGACTTCGTTTCAAGATCTGATCGGACGCTGATTTATATCATTCCATCCTTAACACATCTAGATCATTAACCTCGAGCTAGGTTTTCTGGCATCATTTCAACCTTTGAAACAATTTTTTTTCTACTGATTTCGAAGATTCGATGTTACCTCCGACTGTCACGATGTTCACAGTTCATTTCTTAACCTACGAGTTTAGGATAATATAATCATTTCATTGAGAACTTACATAGTTTTTATTAGTATTTATTAGCATTATTTACAGACCTTGCTGCCATCATCAATATCATATACCTGGTTTTTGATATTTAAACAGCATTGTTCGTCATCCAACAGTACTTTTCATCACTATATTTCAGTATACTCTCAAAATCCATCTTGTACTCCATCATATCTTTGATGCGGATACCGAAGGCTATTCAGTTCCCGTGTGTCAATAATTGTATTACTTCTTCTTCTTGAACTTAATTATTCGAATCTTTTCCAATTCAAAGTCAGTCTGTGATTCATCATTGAGAAATTTTTGCATACGTTCCAGTTTCTCTTTTGTTTTTAGGTATAATCTGGTGTCCACTACCTCAGCTGTATTACAATCATGATGAAGATTTTACCCATGGATCATATAAATGATCGAGATCTGCTTCTCTCATCCCCTCCCCCCTCCCCTCCTAAACTTACTCACATACGAATGTAACGCGTCCAAATTAGTTTCCCATAGCAGTCATCCTTTTTCCTGCATACATTATGAATGATATCTCCCACTCTTTTGATTCTTGATTGTCCATTCTGAGATAACTGTTATTTTCCACACTAGTCAATATTTATTCGAACCGACTCATATTATCTTCGGAGATTTCTTCTTCCAGCAGTTGTAAACAAAATTTTGAGGTATGAATGTTCTTTTTTTTTTGTTTGTCCTATGACGAAACGTGTGTCTCCGCTCGATCTCAACGTATCACTGACTCCATTCTTGATTACCAGTTAGCTATTATAAGTTGATTACATGCGGTTTTTCGCAAAACATTTCGCCTAACATTTCTCACCTAGGTCATCAACTGTGTATATGTATAGGGCTGAGTACGTATGAATATTAAATTTGTGTTATATATTTTTACCTCATGTAACATGTACATACGCTTGAATATTCACATTCACATACGTACTCAGCCCTATACATATACACAGTTGATGACCTAGGTGAGAAATGTTTTGCGAAAAATCGCATTTGATCAACTTATAATAGCTTACTGGTAATCAAGAATGGAGTCAGTGATACGTTGAGATCGAGCGGAGACACACGTTTCGTCATGGGATAAGCAAAAAATGAACATTCATACCTCAAAATTTTGTTTACAAGTGCTGGAAGAAAAAATCTCCGAAGATGATATGAGTCGGTTTGAATGAATATTGACTATTGTGGGAAATAACAGTTATCTCAGTATGGACAATCAAGAATCAAAAGAGTGGGAGATATCATTCATAAATGTATGCAGTAAAAAGGAAGACTGCTTTGGGAAACTAATGTGGACGCGTTACATTCGTATGTAAGTAAGTTTGGAGGGGGGGGGGAATAAGAGAAGCAGATTTCGATAATTTATATGATCCAAGGGTAAAATCTTCATCGTGATTGTAATACAGCTGAGGTAGTGGACACCAGATTATACCTAAGAACAAAAAAGAAACTGGAACGTATGAAAAAATTTCACAATGATGAATCACAGAATGACTTTGAATTGGAAAAGATTCGAATAATTAAGTTCAAGATGAATAAGTAATATAATTATTGACACACGGGAACGGAATAGCCTTCGGTATCCGCATCAAAGATATGATGGAGTATAAGATGGATTTTGAGAGTATACTGAAATATAGTGATGAAAAGTACTGTTGGATGACGAACAATGCTGTTTAAATATCAGAAAACAGGTATATGATATTGATGATGGCA
Organism: Gammarus roeselii; assembly: GCA_016164225.1. NCBI lineage: Eukaryota > Metazoa > Arthropoda > Malacostraca > Amphipoda > Gammaridae > Gammarus > Gammarus roeselii. Next base: position 12,279 of record SDVV010012357.1, read on the forward strand.
GCAAGGTCTGTAAATAATGATAATAAATTCTAATAAAATCTATGTAGGTTCTCAATGAAATGATTATATTATCCTAAACTCGAAGGTCAAGAAATGAATTGTGAACATCGTGACAGTCGGAGGTAACATCGAATCATCGAAATCGGTAGAAAAAAATTTGTTTCAAGGGTTGAAATGATGCCAGAAAACCTAGCTCGAGGTTAATGATCTAGATGTGTTACAGAATGAAATGATATAAATCAGCGTCCGATCAGATCTTGAAACGAAGTCATCGTTAAGGATAAGAAAAATATAGGCAAGAGAAAAAATGAAAATTCAGAGATGCAAGTTGTCAAAGGATGTAGAGTTAAGCGGAGATATTGAAGTAAATTAAGAAAAAACATGGTGTGAGACTATGTGTCCGTTTGTATGAAACTGAATACCAATTTGAAATACTTGTAGCATTCAACCCATTCAAGTTTGAAAATGTGGGATTCTCTGGTAACATATACAGTATGACTCGGGAGTGACAACGAAATAAATAACATGTTTGTTAGAGTGATATTTAGAGTTGTATGGAGGGGTTCATATGTCTATATCAATGACTGAAAACCGTACGTAATGTCAGGTCAGGTTATGATGGGTGTGAATAATATGTTAAAGTGACGTAGAATTGTGTCAAAATCAGAAATAAATGAATTACCCGTAACATTTAAACCATTCAAGATTGAAAATGGGTCCTCTCTGCCAACTTATATGGGATGAGAGTGACAACAAAATAAATAGCATATATGTTAAATTATTATTTAGAGTCGTTTGGAGGGCTTCATATGTTTATAGCAATGACTGAACACCATACATAAAGTTGGGTTATGTTAGGTTTTGATGGGTGTGAATAGACTAGATCAAAATGTGGAGATATTCGTTTTGTATAAATCCTAAAACACTGAAAAAATCATATGCATGCATGAAAAATCTATTGAAAAAATATGGTAGGTTGGGTAGGTATAAATGTAACTGGCAGTGTATGGTAACCATTATGCACAATGTATGTAAATGGCTACCTGGTGTCGACACTATCACGCAAATGACCCTGTATATATGTATTTTGTTGACACGTGTGTCGACGCAGTGACGCTAACGACCCTGTATATATGCATGATGTCGACACATGTGTCGGCACATGTGCCGGCACAGTGACGCTAACGACCCTGTAAATGCGTACATAAATGTTCATGTGTGTCCATGGTGTTTGAGATTGAAAAAAAAAAGTAAAATAGAGCCGTGTTGGAGGGTTCATGTGTATACATTAATTACTGCATACCATACATAACTATCTAAGTTGAATGGAAATATATAATTATTGGTTAAGTTGGTTAGGATGATAGATCTTCGAACCTAATATCGCGTATAACTGATCCACATTAAAAACTTTGCAACAAATGAAGTGAATTGGTTTATGTGGAACCTACCTGTTGAGTCTCATCCAAACATATAACAGAGATATCGATAAAAATTCTGGACTCTAAACATCTGCAAGAGAATATTTGCTGAATTAAATTGGAGAAATGTAATCAATCTGGTTTTGATATGGTAAATATACACCCCAATGAAGAGATTCATACATATCAATATCATACATAAGCATCAAACTTGAATGAAACTACATAAGTATTGGTTATGATGACTTTTAGGTTAGGTTGTCTAAGTATTAATGCATTTGGCAGTGTATGATAACTCTTTTTGCATTCGTTGATGTTGATCTATGATGTCGAACATTGATATATATTACGCTAATGATGTACCTTGGGTATAGATTACACCCTTGAACTTGTTGACTGCGGACCTTACATCACAGATCTATAGAAAAAAAAGGTAGAGTGGATATATTCAATATTCGTTATAATGGATGACAATGTTAGGAGCAGCACATCCATCATTACAAAAAAAATCATATTCCGATAATGAAACCATACAAAAAATCATGCAAACGCTTTAACAGTCGTATACCATGACATGCAGGCGACGTTACTGAAACCTTTAGATACGGTATAGTACATACAAAAATCGAATGAAATTACCCTCAACATCTGTCCAAAACAGGGATAAATTAACATCTCTTTAACTAAAGTAACTACGGCTAAATCGTAACAGATGTTCATACATACATATAAAAACTACCACAATGATGCAACAACCGACCCCCTTATGCCTGAAATAATGTGGAAGCTGCAAGCCTAAAATACCCTAAAATGCCTAAAACTGTATGAGTTAACTGATCGAAATTCCAAAAACTGCGCAAATTCAACATAAATCAATCGATCATTACCAAGTATATATAACATGATATTTTCACTTACAGTAAATCCATATCGTTCAGGTATTCTCGCTATTAGAAAAAACTCATCATTGGAACACTGATATAAATGTTTCAAAACTGGATAATGCAATATGGGGTAGATAGATTTTCGACCGTAGGTGCTACATCATCCCACAATACATACCTTAACTCGCTAATAATCGTACTAATAATCCATACTATTTCCGTAGATAATATATACATATAGAATAAATAGATGGGAAACAAAGAACTTTGCCTGCAATCCTATCTTCAGGCTGGTACGAACAGGGCCGTTCGCACACTATGGCTGCAAATTGAGTTATAACAAAACATACAAAAATATCCCAAGCCCCCACCGCTACGAACCCAATCAAGCATCGATTGAGTTAATTATACCACAACTAGATAAGAAAACACACGTATATGTCCACAGAAAAAAAATATATAGAAACAATAAACCAGCCATAAATATATAACGATATAGACACTCACAACGTAGCAAACGTGACACGGAAACAAATTTATATGACAAAGAACAGGTAAGAACAAACTCAGATAATCTTCCATGAGCGCATCCAACTTTTTGCCTAGGGGATCCCTACACCTCGCCCCACCAAAAAATTTGGAATAACACTAATCCTACCAGAACCGAATAAATATATATAACGAGCAACAGTTAGTGATCAATTATACTCCACTACAACCATCAAAAGAGGGAAAAACTTATATATAAATACAATGAAGATCATAAATACATTACAAATTGAATGTTCATAACATTACCCTTGACAATCAAGGCCGTGAACCTGATTCCATCCCGCCGTTCCCCCTTCCGTCCCCCCCCCCTTCCGGTCTTCCCCCCTCCCCCCATCCGTTAGCTGTCTCGGGCA
>SDVV010012358.1:0-15487 GCA_016164225.1 Gammarus roeselii
GTTGTACAGTGTGCTGTTCTGGAATTTTTATTTTTATTTTTTTTTGTTTTTGTTTCTGTCATGCATGCGGATGGTTCATGTGATAGCCAATAGTGCTCACTAATTCCAGTTCCTATACCTGTGTTAACGTTGCTGTTCTCAGCAGCATACTGGCGCGCATGGCTGTGCTGGCCTCCCCCGGCTCTGCTGCTCCTCACTTGATGTGGTCCTGCTGGAGGGGGCTGCAAAGGTAAGAGATCAAAGGTAAGAGATCATTTGCAGGTTGGATGGTGGCGCCAACCTCTGGGGTATTTTTTGGAGAGCTCCTGATGCAAGAACACAAGGCCATCCATATAAGCTTTTGATGCCAGCTTGTAATACAGACATCAAGAAGAGATTCTTTGGAGCACAATCTGTTCAGTTGTGGAACAGCCTTCCAAGTTTTGTGGTGGGGTCAGATTCCCTGGCTGCATTCAAGGGGTCACTTGCAGAGTTTCTGGGTGATGTTCTGTTTGAGTTTATTCAAGTTGGGGGAGGTTTTTCTGTAATATGTTGGCATCCTAGCTTTGTATCTACCTGCTGGATGCACCACCTTCTCCCCCTCTTTTTTTGTCTGAATGTATATATTGCTGTGATGCTGGAGTGTTGGGTTGTGGTGTGTGTGTGTGTGTGTGTGTGTAGGAGTGTGTGTGTGTGTGTGTGTAGGAGTGTGTGTGTGTGTGTGGGAGGGTATGTGTGTGTGTGGGTGGGTATGTGTGTGTGCGGGTGGGTATGTGTGTGTGTGGGTGGGTATGTGTTCGTGTGTCTTGATGTGTTGCTTCTTCATATGCTTTTTTGTTGTACAGTGTGCTGTTCTATAATTTTTTTTTTATTCATGTGATAGCCAATGGTGCACACTAATTCCAGTTCCTATACTTGTGTTAACATAGCTGTTCTCAATATTATACTAGCAAGCATGGCTGTGCTGGCCTTAAACTGCTTTGCTGCTCCTCACTTGCTTGTAGCGCTGCTGGTGGAGGCTGCAACGGTAAGAGACAGAGGTAAGAGACCAACCAGGCACCCTACAAAACAGAATGTAACATCTAGATGATACTCTTTCTTTTGGTAGTTATAAATTATAATTAACAATTATTGTCAGTTCTTATTTAATATTGCTATTACTAACAATGCGTAATTATGAACTTCCACTCTGCTGCCTGATCCATCAATGTTTCTGCAAACTTGTTTATAAAACCTGTGTGATGTCGGTGTTTGTTCTCACCTATTGTCAAAATGCAGTTATGTTAAATTGTCGTTCAAACCATGCAGGGTGTAACTAAATATTACAGTTTAGCTATTGTTGAATTCATACCAAACTCTGAAGCGCTTTATCTTGACTAATATTGCGCGTGGTATTGTGAATGGCTAATTTTTCATTCGCTCGCAAAAAAAAAGGATGTTGGTTTCTTTCAGTAACTGCTGACAATCCGGACTGTTCAGTCAAAGAAATTAGTAGTTCTTCAATGATTGTGATGCACAGTGGTTAGGAATCTTGGTGTCAGCTTGAAATAATATGCTATAGAGGAAAATGAAATCTTCATCTCAAGATTTCACGTGCGCATCACATATTTTTTATTTTTCCTCAATCTTGGCGTGCGCTGCCTGACAAATTGTGCAAACTGGGGCATGTCCATGCACTATGATTGTCTGATGCCAACCATATTTCCCGGTGGACCGCATGTCTCGACAATAGTCATACAACGATAGAATTTCAGTTGGTGCGTTAGAGAATTGGATGTTGTTCATTCAACGGCACAAACGGGACCATATGTTTGGTACAAACTCAACCATATACTGTGATGAGCTTTGTGATTTTCAGCCCCTGCATATTGAAAGAAAAATTTGACTATGATACACTGGTTGACTAATGTCAGAAGTTTATCATTATATTTTGCAATTAACAAGTCTTTGTTCTGCCACCCTAGATTGCACAATTGGGCACGCGGTTGAAAATATTAAGTGCATTTTCATCGCTAAATATCAAGAACCAAACCAGCCGTGCGCCTCAAAAGCTGAGATTGGCAAATCTAGACCTTTGAAAGCGCTCAAAGAGTAGGTATATAGAGTAACGTGGGCCACTGTCAGAGACACTGACAAATATATAAAAATATGGAGAGCTAGAGGTGCGAGCTCCGCGGAACAGACTGCAGAAGTACATGTGTGTAGAGTTTGAGATGACCGCACATAGACGCAAGCGTCTTTCACCAACCAGGCGTCATATAAAACAGAATGTAACATCAAGATGACACTCTTTCTTATGGTAGTTATAAATTATAATTAACAATACCTGTCAGTTCTTATTAAAAATTGCCATTACTAACAATGCTTAATTTTGCACTTCCACTGCGCTGTCTTTTCCATGAATGTTGCAGCAAACTTGTTTACATAACGTGTGTGACGTCTGTGTTTGTTTTCATCTATAGTCAAAATGCAGTAATGTTAAATTGTCATTTGAACCATGCAGGGCGTAATTCAATAATACAGTTTAGCTATTGTTGCCTTCATACCAACGCTGATGCGCTTCGTCTTGACTGATATTGCCCGTTGTATTGTGAATCCTCAATTTTTTATTCTCCCACCATAAAAAGCAATATTGGTTTTGTTCGTTTCTCTCGGTAACTGATGACGATGACGGTCACAGAAATTAGTAGTTCTTCAATGATGGTGATGCGCAGTGGTTAGGAATCTCAGTGTCAGCTCGAATTAATATGCTATGGAGAAAAATGCGTGCATGAAATTTTAGCACAACAAATATTTTTTTTAAATTGTTCACGTGTGATGTACTGTCTCTGCGTGCGATATTTTGAAAGGTGTCTTCATGTGCGCTTCATCTCAAGATTTCTTGTGCGCATCACATATTTCTTATCTATGTTTGCGTGCGCTGCCTGCCAAATTATGCGAACTGGCTGCCAGCTTGCTATAAGAAAGTGGCAAATGGTATTTTGTTGACCTGGCAAGCATATATCTGACGGCATCAATGCTAGCAATTCCCCGGCCATACTATGAAACGTGGAAGTGAACTAGCTCTGAACCAGTATGTTGCCAAGATCTCAGAATAAGTATTAGGTCTGAATTCATCTCCAAAGATAATTGCATGAACTTTCTTACTCAGTATGGTAAAAATGTTCCATCCAACAAGCCAATTTCAAGGGAAAAAATATATAGCAACACTTTGCTGGTCAAATCGAGATGTTCAGCAAGCTTCTGCATTTTTTTGCATTGCAGTGGATATTTATTATCTTTATATCAAAGTATGTCATTTCTCTCAAATATTGCTGCCAAAATGTTTCGTTTGGTAGCGCTGTCCTAAATGACTAAACTTTGCATTATTGGATGCTCAGACTCGAGCATAACAATACCAAGCTTCAAGTCAGGCACGTGTATCAGCCTGACATTAGCTTTTTCTCTGGGTTATTATATAACTTGGGAAAACATGTGGTAGTATTTATATGGAAGGAGTACATAAATTTGTACTTGTACAATAAAAGGTTGTGTTGCATAAAGTCTTATTTCTTATTTGGGATATTCTATAGGGTACACACGTGCTTAACATTGATTTGGAACATTTAGTGTTGCAGCACCTCTCTGCCAGTTTGCACAATTTGGCAGACAGCGCACGCAAACATTGATAAGAAATATGTGATGTGCACCTGAAATCTTGAGATGAAGCGCACGTGAAGACACCTTTCAAAATGTTGCACGCCGAGACAGTACATTGCACGTGAACAATTTTTCAAAAATATATGTTGTGCTAAAATTTCATGCACGCATTTTCCTCCGTAGCATATTAGTTCAAGCTGACACTGAGATTCCTAACCACTGCGCATCACCATCATTGAAGAACTACTAATCTATGTGACCGAACAGTCCGGATTGTCATCGGTTACTGATAGAAACAAACAAAAAACAATATTGCATTTTTTTAGGGGGAGAATGAAAAATTGACAATTCACAATACAACAGGAAATATCAGTCAAGACAAAGCGCATCAGCATTTGGTATGAATGCAACAATAGCTCAACTGTAATATTTAATTACGCCCTGTATGGTTTGAATGACAATTTACCATTACTGCATTTTGACAATTGATGAAAACGAACACCAACTTCACACACGTTATGTAAACAAGTTTGCTGCAACATTCATGGAAAAGACAGCAGAGTGGAAGTGCAAAATTAGGCATTGTTAGTAATGACAATTTTTATTAAGAACTGACAGGTAATGTTAATTATAATTTATAACTACCATAAGAATGAGTATCATCTAAATGTTACATTCTGTTTTGTATGACGCCTGGTTGGTGAAAGACGCTTACGTCTATGTGCGGTCATCTCAAACTTTACACTCATGTAATTCTGCAGTCTGTTTTGCAGCGCTCCCAACTCTAGCTCTCTGTTTTGTATATATTTGGCAGTGTCTCTGACAGTGGCGCACGTAACTCTACAAACCTACTACGCACCTACTACGCACGCAAAAGTCTAGATATGCCGATCTCCGCTTTTGAGGCGCACGGCTGGTTTGGTTCTTAATATTGGGCAATGAAAACACACACATAATGTTCTCAACCCCATGCCCAATTGTGCAATCTGGGCTGACACCAAGATTCCTAACCACTGCGCATCACCATCATTGAAGAACTACTAATTTCTGTGACCGAACAGTCCGGATTGTCATTGGTAAAAAAAAAACAATATTGCATTTTCTTGGCGGGAGAATAAAAAATTGACGATTCACAATACAACGGGCAATATCAGTCCAGATGAAGCGCATCAGCGTTTGGTATGAATGCAACAATAGCTAAACTGTAATATTGAATTACGCCCTGCATGGTTTGAACGACAATTCAACTTTACTGCATTTTGACAATAGATGAAAACAAACTCAGACGTCACACACGTTATGTAAACAAGTTTGCGGCAACATTCATGGAAAAGACAGCGGAGTGAAAGTGCAGAAGTGAGCATTGTTAGTAATGCCAATTATTAATATGAACTGACAGGTATTGTTAATTCTAATTTATAACTACCATAAAAGAGTATCATCTAAATGTTACATTCTGTTTTGTATGACGCCTGGTTTGTGAACGACACTTACGTCTATGTGCGGTCATCTCAAACTCTACACAACCCTCGCACCTCTAGCTCTCAGTTTTGTATTTATATGTCAGTGTCTCTGACAGTGACGTATGTAACTCTACAAACATACTCTGCGAGCAAATGCAGAGATCTAGATATGCTGATCTCAGCTTCTGAGGTGCACGGCTGGTTCAGTTCTTAATATTCAGCGATAAAAACGCACGTGATGTTCTCAACTCCGTGCCCAATTGTGCAATCTGGCCTCCCTGACACACCAGACTGACATTGTGTTTAGAACCAACCTCCAAACCAGACTTGTCATTAAGACCTTGACAAATATTTCTTGCTCACAACAAGGTCCAATTTGGCTCCTAGGAGTAGCTGAAAATGTTAACTTTCCACAAAATTATGACCAAACTCTTTAGAAATGCAGGATCTTGCATGTACATTAACACTGGAATTAGCAAATGCTTGAGCCATGACCTATAATTAAACAGGGCCGTGACAAATCTTATTATTGCTCATTAATTCATTCCATTGCGACAATCAATTACCACAGAGGCAACGGAAATTTTGTTTTATATTATATTGCAGTATTTAGAATATTGATAATTATTATACATGCCTTCAACCAACTTCCATGAACTCAATTGATACTGAACCAGTTTCAGACCAACACTGAACTGCGTTGAAGCAACGTCATATGAGGCTTGAAATACATTTTAACGACTGAATAAGTAAGAAAAGATCTTGGCGTGAAGAACCAGGCCATAATCATTCATTTCATGGTAATAATACCTTATAATAAGCTCCATGAGGACCGATAGCTTCAACAAATAACTCGTCCATCTTGATACCGGCAGTGCATGATGGGTAATTTCAGTGTTGCCAACACAAACAACGAGTAATAGCGGAATATGTACCGAAGGACCTCTAGATCGCACGAAAAGTTATAGAAAAATTCTATCCAGGTGTGAGGTAATACATCAATATCTATGTGAAATATTTTCACGAAAAATATTTGATATGAAATATATAAAAAAACAGAACCAAATCAGGCCATAATAATTTTGTCAACATAAAAATTCACGTAACACATGAAGTTGGCGGTATATACCTCGCAACGTGCCAGACCACGGTATCAGTTCTAACAAATGAATTCGGTTGGGAATTCGCTTGACGGACAATCAGAAGATAAGATGGTCGTTATCTATTAATACCAATGTATAATTTTTAGCACTGTACTGCATATGTTATAAGTTCAATTCCTGATCCGATTCATTAGAGCATAGATAACCTTGTATAAGTAAATACATATTTTTGGTAAAGCATTCAGTACAGAAAGTTGGCTAGAAGGTCCAATATCCGAAATACCTCACACGAATTTCCAACAATCTAGATACGAAAGATATCTAGCAATAACTGTTTTTTTTAACTGAACCATTTCTGTCCCAGCTGAAAAGGCTGGAAACATTTGCGAAGAGTGATCAATACCTGTGGAATACAATAATTAAGATATTCTGTGAATACTGACACTACGTCGAATACGCCAGGAAAAGGGTGGCTGACGGCAAGACGCACCTCACACTATTCTTATACACTCACACTCAAACAACATTGCCCATATCAGATACATTTCGTGTAAGTACCTCACATAGAAAATGATGAATTACCTCACAACAAGCTGCTTGAATTTTTCGATAACTTTTCATGCGATCTAGAGGTCCCTGCAGTGGGAATGAGAACATTCAAGTCCCATTTTTACATGGAACTTACGTTTTTAAGGGAAAATTAACAACATTTACGAGCGCAGGCACTTTTCTCAAAGTTGCGTGAAGGTAAATGCAAGGATTTTTGGAAACAAATTCGAGCACTTAACCCTTATAAAAAAAATTCCACTCAATGTTGCAGGAGTTACTGGTATGGATGACATTGCGAGAGTCTGGGAAAAAAACTTCCATAATATAGCAAACTCTATCGCCGCGGAGGTAAATAGAGAGTGGGTTCAAGGAGCCATTAACAATATTCCGGATGTAAACGAAACGATCAGTGTTGCCGAGCTCATAGTCAATGTAAAAGGATTAAAAAATAACAAAGCAGTTGGTAATGACGATATCCCTGGATGTGTGTATAAGCATGCCTTTCACAGATTAATTACGGTTATAGCTGTCTTCCTCTTTGGCCGCATTTAAACCAAGCATTTGCTCAAAGATGTAATGCATGTAATTGTGTTTCGGCTTCTAAAATGTAGAACGAATGACCCGTCTGACATTGATAATTTTGTCCCATTGCTATTGTTACGCCGATTTTTGACGTTTTTGAGCAGATCATCGTGGCAAGATTGCAAGCGTATCTGTTCACAGCGGACAGACAGTTTGGTTTCAAATGGGTCATGGTACGGAATGGACGATTTTGGATTTGAAATAAACAGTAGATTGCTACAGAAGTAAGAACTCTCATGTCTTTATGTGCTTCTTAGATGCCAAGAGCCCCTCCTCAGATCGTAACGTTGTTTGTGTTCTGTTACAGAGAGCAGGAATTTCTTGTGCGGTGGGGAAGCTCAAAATCAGCTCAATATCATTGTATCAATGGAATTAGACATGGATGTCAATTCTCGTCATTGTTATATAATGCTTGCACTGATGATCTGAATTTCATATTAGGCAGGGAGAACATAGGATGTCATGTGACCGATCGCTGTGTTAATAATCTTAGCTATGCCCATGACATGGTGTTAACAACTCCAACTCTATCTGCACTGCAGAAGTTTCTAGACATTTGTAGTAATTTTGCTCAGCCCTGTGATATTGTGTATAACACTTCAAAAACTGTGTGTATGTTGGTCAGGTCATAAGGTCCTAAGCGTTACTTCTCGACAGATGTCAAGCTGTATGGTGTCACAATGGATTTTGTGGACGAATTTCAGTATCTTGGGCATATTGTTTCTGCAGATTGCACTTATGATAATGTTGCTTAGCAGACCAGGCGACAAAATGTCGTTGGAAGCATGCTTATACGAAAGTTCTCCTTTGAGCCAAAGGAAGCAAAAGTAAAGCTTTTTAAATCATACTGTTACCCAATTGACTGCAATGCACTGTGGAGAGATTTCTGTCAATACAATATGAGAAAGCTGACAGTGAGCTATAATGATACCTTTCGTCGACTGATGCAGGTCCCACGTTCGACGTCAGCGAGCAGAGTATTTACAAAGAACGCATCGGATCCCATTAAAGTACTTTTTCGTAAAGCAGCACACAGCCTCACAAGTAGAATAATGTCTTCTAACAATAAAATCCTCATTGCAATGTGCACCAACGAGGCGCTCGCTGTGTTGTCAATGCTATGACGTTGGAAAAGAATACTGTAAACACTTGTATGAAGATAATATGTGCACGTTTGGACTAAAATTGTTATATCTGATGTACTTCCTGATTTGACGCTTCTGCCTTAGTAACTTGGCAGATCCATCATCTTTAATGATACGTTTTGAATCAAATGTATGTCCTTAAAGTTTTTAATTAAAGTATGAATATTATTATAATTATTATTTACCGATAAAAAGTTTGTCCGGAAGACCCCGCACCACACTTTGGAACAATAGTGCGGTCCGAAGTAAGAGTCAGCAACGGGGTAAAACACTGTGACTGATTTACCCCTGCTACGTAATAAAGATAGGCCCCTCCCCCCCAGCCCACGATCAACCCGTTTTTCAACGAGATGCCAAAGGCGGGAGAGCATATCAGGGAAACGTCAAAAAATTATTCATTCACAACTATTTTCTACTCACGCCTATCCATTGAACGCGCCCACGCAACCTCCACATTCATGTCTCTCCTCTGAACGCCTGCTTCATGCCATCCATCCATCCAAACTTTCATCTACTCACTTATGCATTCATCACTCTTTTTAACAGCCTCCAATCATCCATCCTCACAATGTGCCTATCGTAGACCCTTCTGGTCACAAGCACCTAATTAATTAATTAATTAAATATGGCAATAAAATTTACACACCAAGGATATAAAATAACATACAATATGGTATTTCTAAGAACTCAACTTGTGTTGTGAAGCACGGTTGGTGATGAAGTTAATTAATCTTTACTCATCACGATCGCGTCATGTCGAATTTTTTATTCTTCTTTCCCTAATTTCATTAGGATCTTGTTTTGAATTATTCTTTCCGTAATTTTTATTAGGGTATTGCTCAAGATAAGTTTCTCGAGTTCAGCACTTACAAGGGGCCGGTAGTAGCTGCAAGAGAACACTGTTTTAGGAAAGACACTTTTGATACAAAATCTGCCCGTCACCCGTTACCACTGTGTTTACTGCGGCAACGGGGTTTCCATAGCGGGCAAGGCATCAACAGAAGCTTGCCACGTCACTGTAGAACTACCAAAGATCTCCAAGCTTAGCTATTGGCGATGCCTGGGTAACCCCGGTAGAACACTCAGACAGACACTTCATGCAGTATTTACGAAAAAAAAAAGAGGTAGCTCCTAATTCCACAGCTTTACCAATCTTTAATCCTAATTTTAAAACAGGCTTCACAAATTGTAAGATCAACGCTCGAGCACTTGCCGAGCTGGGATAAGAGAATGGATCCAATTAAAAAAATTGAATATTTCTACACATTTGAATGCTCGCTGACCTAAATCCTAATGCAGCTATATCCAAGATTATATGATGCTTTTTAAACAGAAGCAAGTTGTCCCGCCCCAATTCTTATTGAAAAGATGGAATATAATTTCCTCGTAGAGCCTTTTAAAGTCTGACCCTAGTCTGGAACTTTTTCAAAGTCAGTCAGTACTGACTTAAGAACTTTAGCTGCAATTGGAATGTCACTGGTATTATATATTTACCTTGTTGGGTATTGTTGACAATTATGTTGTTTCATTCGAAATAACAATTGCTCCTACCTCATTCTCAAATGTGTCCTGTAGGTTTCTATTTTGGTGAAGCTTTACACCATTTAAGTGAGTCAAGACGGTATTCTACTCTGAAAGGAATAAGAATAAAGTTAAAAACTTTCACGTCACTAGAAAGTTGAAAAGGTTTTACTTGCAGTACGGACAAGTTGTTATGTTCACTTGACAGAAGTTATAAGTAATTTAATTATCCCGAAAACAGCCACTCCTGCTGTCATCCCGGAAATAATAAATGACGTTGGTACAATGGCTCGTCCGTAAAACGTTTTGCGGTGTGTTTCCAACATACCTGCTGGATGATTTCTGACAACTAATTTTTATTAATTTGTTTTGTTTGAGAATGTCTCATGGCAATGTGTGTTGCTGTTCCGGAATCATCAATAACGTAATAATTCCCTGTTGTGTCATGTTTGTTTGTATATGACTGTACTTACAGTTTTTAGGTCGTGTGTTTTATTCTTTTGCTATACTAATTTTATACGTTGATATATATAATATTTCAACACTACATTCTCATGATTTCTACTGTTTACACTACTGATTATATATACACGAAAGATTGTACAAATTGTAATAATTTGGATTGACTATGTGTATGTTGTGTGATTGCTGATCTCTATACATCCACTCCCCCCTTTGGTGCGGATGCCCGGCCGTCGTTAAAGGTAGTGCCTCTGGACACTGCGAGAGCCTTAGTCCTGTTTCAGTTGCGAAACATGACTGGCAGTCTACTTTCTCTGCCACTACGCGTCCTCAAATTCCCCTCGCGGGCATGGGGCCGGTGGCACAATTTGTTTGCATGAGGGTTTGGGTCCCTCTGGTATGGTTAAGCTGGTGTGCGTTTGCGGTTGAAGACAAGTTTCTTTTGATGGTTGATCGTGTGCGATCTTTACCTGTTGGAGGTCCACAGCGAGTTCTACCGTGATTGGTTTGTGCACGTTTGAGAACAGGTCTTTCTCAGATAAGCTGCATTCAGGCGGGAAGCGTGGACGCTGTCCGTCCCGGTCCCGCGTTGTATTTTGAAGAAATTCTTGTTGTGGAAAACTACCTCATATGGATCTCCTATGGTGGCTCTAACGGTCGCTTGACTCTGCCAACTCGGACACAGACGTGTGTGGCGCGCTTGAGTTTGGGATCGAGGTAGCCTTCTTTCTGTTGTATTGGTCTGAAGCTTACCACGTCACTGTAGAACTACCAAGCGATCTCTAAGCTTAGCCATTGACTATGCTTGGGAAACCCCGGTAGAACACTCGGGCAGACACTTAAAAATGAAAAAAAAAAACTAAAAAGAACATCGTGGAGCATCTATAATTGAATAACAAGATGACGTCTGATTGCTAGCTCCCAATTCTACAGCTTTACCAATCTCTCATTCTAATTTTAGGGAACGACTCACAAATTGTGAGGTCAACGCTCGAGCACTTGCCGACCTGGGATAAGAGAAGGGATCCAATTAAGAAAATTGAAAATTTAAAAACATTTGAATTATCTATGACCCAAATCCTACTACAGCTATATCCAAGATTATAAGGTGCTGTTAAAAAATAGGAACAAGTTGTCTCAACTCAATTCTTATCGAAAACATGGAATATAATTTCCTCGCAGTACCTTTTAAAGTCTGACCCTAGTCTTGAACTTTTTCAAAGTCAGTCACTACTGACTTAAGAACCTTAGCTGCAATTGGGATGTCACTGGTATTATATATTTACATTGTTGGGTATCAATTGCAATTAAGTTATTTCATTCGAAGTAGCAATGGCTCCTATCTCATTCTCAAATGTGTCCTGTAGGTTTTTATTTGGTGAAGTTTTATTCCATTTAAGTGAGTTAAGACGGTATCCTACTCTGATGATGGGTACGCAAATTTAAAATACATGTGTAATCGAGTGAGTGAACTTGTGAGTGACCGGCAGCGAACATCTAACTTTTAGTTGAGCATGAGTATCGACTTTTCCGTAACATAATAAATAGGCGGTCCACCCTGATGACACATAGCATTCGATCAGACATTAAGTTCTTATGACGTAATTGGTTGATTATCTGCCTGATATGTCGGGAAGCAAAGGTTGTCTGGTGATGTGTGGGTGTAAGTTAGAGGGCCTCTGCCATACATGCATGTGTGATCCGAGCAGGGCATATTTGAAGCGACGCTGTGTGAGGAGATCCCTGTCTTTATATGTGACGTTAAATTACACGCTTTGCGGAAATACGAAAGTAGTGATAATTAATCTCATTATATCTTTCACTATCGGGGATGAAACAGAGTCTTGTTGACAGGGTGATAGTGTTGATGCTCTGAACGAGCTGGGAAATATAGTTTTACATTGCCAGTTTCGTGTTAATCGTCATCAATTGTTTGACTCTGCTTGCCGCTGCCTGAGGGCAAACAATTGAGTGGTAGATTTCTGCTTGAAAGAAGATACAGTTGCGCAATTTCGAATGTCAGCTGGTAGCTTGTTGAAACTCTTTGGACCTGAAATAATGAAAGCTTTGGCCCCAATCTCCGTTCTCCTGAACTCTGTGGCAATGTCAATTTCATTCCGTGTTGATCGTTGATGGGCCGCTTTTCGAGATGTCAACACAACACCGTTTGTACAGGGAAGCTTGTTCTGAATTTTAAAAACTCGTATTGCTTCGCTCAGTTCTAATCGTTCCTGGATGTTCAGGCACCCGTGTTTTTTTAGAATTGATGTCACGGAATCGTTCTTTCTAAAGTTACAATCGTGAGCTACTTCTGCGGTGAAGTTTATGCCACGTCGAATGTCTGAGAGTGCACTTCTGCCATATGGTTGGGTAGTAGTTTAAATGTGAAAAAATCAAAGCATTGATTACGAGAAGTCTAGACTTGAAGTCGAGTTTTTCTTCGTTCGACTGAGAAACATGAGTGTACCATTCAGTTTTGAACAGAGCTTATCAACATGATGTCCATAGGTCATATTGGGATCAAGCCACACTCCCAGACTTTTGACTTTGTTGTCATGAGGGATTTTTGCGCCCATACAATCAACACCAAAATACTCGGAAACTCTCCGTGTATTTGCTTTGGGTCCCAGGATAATGCACTGTGTTTTTTTGTATTGACTTTACGCCCATTTGAGGAATATCAGTCATTTATGTGGGTCAGCGCTACTTCTGCATCCTTCTTCAGCTATTCTGATTCGTTTGCTGGTCTAACGAACAACAATTGAACATCGTCCGCGTATAATGTCATTCTGGCGTTGTCGAGAGAGTTTCCACAGTTTATGTCATTGATAAACAGAAGGAAAAGAACCGGTCAAAAATCGATCCTTGTGGAACGCCGAAATTTCCTGTCATGGAGAAGAGGTGATTTTTCCCTCTAACAAGACAGACTGGGACCGATGCCTCAGATAGCTTTCAATCCAGGGTGTTTGGATGTTCAGTTGTAGCAGTTTTTGCAGCAAAATGTCGTGATTTACACTGTAAAATGCTTTTGAGAGGTCCAGCAGCACGAGTGTGGTGCTGGACTGCTTGCGTCTATAGACTGTTTGCGTCTATAGCTTTGTATACGAGTTCGGAGATTTTCAGTAACACGTTTTCAGTGGAATTTTTCCTTCTGTGTGCATACTGACAGTCATTGATTAGGTTTGCCTCTTCTTGATAGTCTAGGAGTTGATGTGCAAAGATATTTCCTAAGATTTTTGAAGTTAGTGGTAGGAGGCTTATGGGTCTGTAATTTTAAGGGTCATTTACCTCCCCTTTTTTTGGATAACTTTGATTAGTGGTTGTTTCCAATTTTGAGGGAAGGTATTTGTTGCAATGGATGTGTTGATGTGCAGCTGGAGATATGGCAGAAAATTTCTAACCCGTCCTTGAGGTACTGTAATGATGTCCCATCGTTCCCACAGTAATTTGTATTTTTAAGCGCATAAATAGCCGTAACAATTTCCAATCTGCTTACCGGGCTCGGTGTCATCATTTGGCTCTTCTTGGTGGATGAGTCGTTATGAGATGAAACTGTGAACCGATTTGGTTTATGCATTACTGGGGTTTCGTGAACCACTGAGGGAATTTTGATATGTTCACTCATTACCTCTTTGTATGTGTTCTTTTCCACGATAGCGGAAAACTCATTGAATGATACTGCTATTTTTTACAGGGTTTTCATAATTATATATTTTTTTGTTTTCTTGTAGATCACGATGTTTCCATGGATGTTCCCAGTCTGCTTCGGGTTGTTTTATGATTTTTCTAATTCAGCAACGTGAAAAATCTCTCTTTTCTTTGCCTATTAGTTTTTTTACGCGTTTCCTCATCGGTTGGCAAACCACTCGCAAGACTTTTAACACATTTGAAAATATTTTGGGCTCTGTATTTCCTGATTGAGTTCAGAAGTCATCCAGCTGACTGGAGGGCGTATTAGTTTTTTCGTGATCATTGGTGCAACTGTGTCGAGGGCCGCTGCGAACGTGTCTATGAAAATGGTCGATTGAATATTCACATCATCCGTATTACGCATGTCGTTCAGCAATGATACTCTGTTCCACAACTCTTGCTTCAGTGAGTCTCGTGAGTAGTTTACTTTTGTTCTATACGTCCGGATGACGGGTTTCCGTTTTCCTTTATGCACATTGATCAGGCAGCTTACTTCTTGGTGGTCGGCAAGAGACTAACAGACGTTGGTGTTCAGAACAGATGTTTGATTGTTCGTGATTACCAGGTCAAGTAATGAGCTACTTTCTTTTGTGAATCTAGTTTGCTCTTCAATGAGCTGTTCTAGTTTTAGTTTTATAATTATTGTGACCAATTAATTTGCCTTTATTATAACACTTCGTTTTTGCGCCTATAACATGTAGCTAAAGCTTGAGTTTCTCACGGTACAAGCGGCTGAATAGGGCTGGCATCCCTCGAAAGTGCTTCCATCAGTAAACAGAGGTGTGCCCTCGGATTTGGTTACTCGTCGAAGACCCGTCGTCAAGTGGGGGGTCATTTGTGTCTGTTTTTCGTAACGAGATCAGCAGTTTTGTGCCCAGTATATAGTAGCAGCTAGTCATGTGTTTATTCTCTGTTGCCTTCATTGCCCTGTGTGTATTACAAAAAAAATGGGGCGGAGTCTGTGATTTTCTTGTGTGCCAATAATAGATATGGAACCGAGGGACACGCTCCTCAGAGGTTGACGAACGGTGCAGCTGCTCCCCGATTGGAGAATTCCCTTCTCACGCAGTAGCGCAAGACGCCTCCCTTTATGTAAGATTGTCAGTCGTGGCAGTCATTTGGGGAATCAGGGCACCTCATGGTAGACCGACAGTGTGGA
The DNA here is from genome assembly GCA_016164225.1 of Gammarus roeselii. Classification (NCBI taxonomy): domain Eukaryota; kingdom Metazoa; phylum Arthropoda; class Malacostraca; order Amphipoda; family Gammaridae; genus Gammarus; species Gammarus roeselii. Next base: position 15,293 of record SDVV010012358.1, read on the forward strand.
GTTGGGGACAGCAGGGAACACATCTTGTTCACAACGCACCGTCTCTTTTTGTCTTTTAATCGATTACAATTATAAGCCTCCGTGTTCGTGCAATAGTCCACTTATTCAGTTATAAAAACAGCTACACAATATTAATCATACACCTTCGACTTGTAGCTACCCCGTCTGTGTTCGTGTATAATTATTCAAAATAAT
>SDVV010012359.1:0-15487 GCA_016164225.1 Gammarus roeselii
CACGAGGCAATTATTAATTATTAGGTCATTCACGGAGCCTGCAGCATGGGCTTTCCTCGTAAGGTAGTAAACCCTTTAGGGGAACACGAGGCAATTATTAATTATTAGGTCATTCACGGAGCCTGCAGCATGGGCTTTCCTCGTAAGGTAGTAAACCCTTTAGGGGAACACGAGGCAATTATTAATTATTAGGTCATTCACGGAGCCTGCAGCATGGGCTTTCCTCGTAAGGTAGTAAACCCTTTAGGGGAACACGAGGCAATTATTAATTATTAGGTCATTCACGGAGCCTGCAGCATGGGCTTTCCTCGTAAGGTAGTAAACCCTTTAGGGGAACACGAGGCAATTATTAATTATTAGGTCATTCACGGAGCCTGCAGCATGGGCTTTCCTCGTAAGGTAGTAAACCCTTTAGGGGAACACGAGGCAATTATTAATTATTAGGTCATTCACGGAGCCTGCAGCATGGGCTTTCCTCGTAAGGTAGTAAACCCTTTAGGGGAACACGAGGCAATTATTAATTATTAGGTCATTCACGGTGCATGCAACATGGGCTTTCCTCGTAAGGTAGTGAGCCTTTTGGGGGAACACGAGGCAATTATTATTTATTAGGTCTTAGTTAGACGCATTTGTTCAAGTGTTTCTCGTTAATAAAGAAAGAATGAAAGTCGCATCTTTTTATTCCAGTAATGAAATCTCTCGTAAAACTTTTATTCAGAAAATGTGGCTTTATTTTGATTTTTTTTACTCACTGCAAAGCTCAGAAACTACATATTCATTATCATGCTCAATCGCAAAAGAATACACATATGAATATTGTATTTGGTAAATACGTACAGTAGAAGTAAAAAATATTTTCTGATTGGTGTAAAAATGGAAAAACATCTATTATTTTCCAACGTGGTATTAAACCGAATATAAAATATGGTTACGGTATTACATCAGAATAAGAATTTGCAATGAATTCCATAAATCAAATCATCGCTGAGTTTTAATAGTTGGCGAAAACAATAATTGAAGGTTTTTATTAATCTTCGTGAGCGAATTTTCATTCACCTCTGTGCATTATATTTGCTATTTTGCTATGCACTGGAGTGCACAGGATCTTTGGAGGCACCAGTATTCTTCTTAATTATAAGACCTCTGTATTTCCTCATTTCATTCCCACCCGTACATCCACGCTTCGCGCCCTCTTCTCTCCCTACCTCCCTCCCCCCTTCCTTCAAACACAGCATGTGTTCCCCTCGCTGCTAATTGGCTACGCTCCAAAACTTTAATTGACGCCCCGCACGCCCTCCACCCACACCCTCTCACCGAACCCCTTCCTAATTCTTTTCTTCCGTTTCCTCCCCCCGTTTTGAGCGAGAGTCTAGGCCTAGACCAATAACCTCTCATATGAGTCCTTCAGTAACATCCGCATTTAATTCAGAATATGCGACTGTTGTATGACACGCGCCCTCGGATGTTAGGTCTTATTTCATGACTGTAGGATGTTACTGAACACACACCTGTAGATTTTTTATCCAACACACAGTTGCGTATGAGTTCTAAATAACACACTACTGCGGTGTTTGGATCCGTGGGAGTACGGTAGAACACACTCCAGCAGTGACGGGCTGGCTAGTGGGAGTGTGAAAGAACACACTCCAGCGTACTGGATCTGCTTGTGGGAGTCCGATAGAACACACTTCAGCCGTGACGGTTCTACCTGAGAGAGAGCTGTGGGAGTGCGATGGATCACACTCCAGCAGCGCCGAGCCCGCCTATGAAAGTGCGACAGAACACACTCCTACAGTGCAGGGTCTGACAGTGTGAGTGTGAATAAACACACTGCAACGGTGCTGAACACACTCCAGCGGCGTCGTGTCTGTCAGTGGTAGTGCGATTAAAAGAACTCTAACAGTGCCGACTCTTACTCTGAGAGTGCGATGGAACACACTCCAGCGGTGCCGACTCTTACTGTGAAAGTGCGATGGAACACACTATAGCGGTGCCAACTCGTACTGTGAAAGTGCGATGGAACACACTATAGCGGTGACAACTCTTACTGTGAAAGTGCGATGGAACACACTCCAGCGGTGCCGACTCTCACTGTGAAAGTGCGATGGAACACACTCCAGCGGTGCCAACTCTTACTGTGAAAGTGCGATGGAACACACTATAGCGGTGCCAACTCTTACTGTGAGAGTGCAATGGAACACACTCCAGCGGTGCCGACTCTTACTGTGAAAGTGCGATGGAAGACACTCCAGCGGTGCCAACTCTTACTGTGAGAGTGCGATGGAACACACTCCAGCGGTGCCGACTCTTACTGTGAAAGTGCGATGGAACACACTTCAGCTGTGCCAACTCTTACTGTGGAAGTGCGATGGAAGACACTCCAGCGGTGCCGACTTTTATTGTGAAAGTGCGATGGAACACACTCTAGCGGTGCCACCTCTTACTGCGGAAGTGCGATGGAAGACACTCCAGCGGTGCCTACTCTTACTGTGAAAGTGCGATGGAACACACTCCAGCGGTGCCGACTCTTACTGTGAAAGTGCGATGGAACACACTCCAGCGGTGCCGACTCTCACTGTGGAAGTGCGATGGAAGACACTCCAGTGGTGCCGACTTTTACTGTGAGAGTGCGATGGAACACACTCCAGCGGTGCCGACTCTTACTGTGAAAGTGCGATGGAACACACTCCAGCGGTGCCAACTCTTACTGTGGAAGTACGATGGAACACACTCCAGCGGTGCCGACTCTTACTGTGAAAGTACGATGGAACACACTCCAGCGGTGCCGACTCTTACTGTGAAAGTACGGTGGAACACATTATGGTGCCGGGCATACCGGAATACTATGTAACACACTCATGTTGCTTTTGGGTCGATGTGAATACGATAGAACACACTTCTGCGTGATCAAGCCTGAATGCGGGAGGGCGATAAAATACGATTCTCTGAGGAATGTGATAGTGCCATTGAGAGCGAGCTACGACTGTAAGGTTGACCCTCGCACCCCATTGGCGGCAGTGGTTGTTTCCACAGCAGCCAATGCAGTGGCATTGCAAAACATGTGCCACATCGGCTTCTTTGAGTCGGATGGTAGCGGTCAATTAGAGGTAATTCGATTCAGAGTCTCGGCTCTCAGTGCACTTTTCTGAGTCGGATGGTAGCGGTCAATTAGAGGTAATTCGAGTCAGGATCTCGGCTCTCAATGCCTCGACTCCTGTTCTTTCCCTTTTGAACCGAATAAGTGCCCATGCTACTGATGTAGCTATTCTTGATGGTGCTTTCTCGACTCAAATGCGTGATTCTACATCTGATAGCTCTTCCCGAATCTCATCCGTACCTCTACTCTTGATAGTGTCCTCTCGACTTTCATCAGGTCCTCTACTTTTCCTTGTGCCTTCCAATCCTTACCAGTTCTTCCACGTCGGATAGTATTCTCGCAACTCTCCTTAGTGCCTCTACTCTTGACAGGGCCATCTCGACTCCCATAAGTGCCAGTACTGCTGATAGTGCCCTTTCGACTTTCATCAGGGTCATTGTTGATAACAAGAACTCTCGACTCTCATCAGTGCCAGTACTGCTGATAGTGCCCTCTCGGCTTTCATCAGGGCCATTGTTGATAACAAAAACTCTCGACTCTCATCAGTGCCAGTACTGCTGATAGTGCTCTCTCGACTTTCATCAGGATCATTGTTGATAACAAGAACTCTCGACTCTCATCAGTGCCAGTACTGCTGATAGTGCCCTCTCGAATTTCATCAGGGTCATTGTAAATAATAAAAACTCTCGACACTCATCAATGCCAGTACTGCTGATAGTGCCCTCTCGACTTTCATCAGGGTCATTGTTAATACCAAGAACTCTCGACACTCTTCAGTGGCTCTACCTTTGATTATGTCCTTGCGACTGTCTTCAGTATCTTTTCATCTGGTAGCACCTTTTCGACCCTCATCAGTGCCAATACTGCTGATAATAATGCCTTTTCAACTCTCATCAATGCCTGTGCTCTTGATAGTTGATAGTGCTATCTTTACTCTGATCAGAGCCTCTACTTCTGAATGTACTTTTCCATCTCGTTTCGATGACCCTGCTTGCCAGTAGTGCTCTCCTGACACTCATCGGTGCCCTCTTTTGTCCATGCCATAGTGTGCGAGAAAAAAAAAAAACTCTAAAGTTGGGAAAATTTAAAAAATTTGACCATGTCAGACGCACGCTGGCGCTTACAAGAAATACGATTAGACGAAACGGACCACCGCATCCAATCATTTAGAACTTCAAGAGTAATATGTACGCACGCTAGTGCGTACAGGTTGCACCGTCGAGACTGGTACAAGGTTCACGACTAACTACACGGACAAAGTATGCTCCGACAGCAACGCAACATGACCTAGATCCCAGGTCGACCACAGTACACTTCATTATTTCTGGTAAGACTGAACGAATCCTCGCCTCCAATCATTTAGAACTTCAGGAGTAATATGTACGCACGCTTGTGCACACAGATATCATCGTTGGGACTGGTACAAGGTTTACAACTATACGGACAAAGTCAGCTCCGACAGCAACGCAACACAATGTTTACAGCTACGCGGTCTAATTAAGTAGACGCAAAATTTTGTTATTCAGGTAAAATAAAGACTCAGGTGTAACGAATCCCCGCCTCCAACCACTCAGAACTCCAAGAGGAATATGCGCGCACGCCAGTGCGCGCAGATAGTATCGTCGAAATTGGTACAAGGTCTATGGCTTCACGGATTAGATCAACTCCAACCACAACGCGTCACAAGATTTATAGCTACGCAGTCCAGGTTAACCCCAGAATCAACATATGGTCCGTGCACGCGCGAACGAGCACAGACAGAAGAATAAAACACCTGTTCACAAAATCAACAAACAGAAATTCACGCACAAATCAACTAGCATTATTGTACATGACAAAATTGTGGATCGTGAAGATGAAAGTAAGGGCAGGTTCGTCACAGGCAGAAAACTGCTTTGATTATTGATTTTGCACTCATTGTTTAAGGGGATAGGGTGGGTGGGGGCAGAGGTCCCTTGGGTCCCAATAGGGCCTGACGAATTCCGGAGGGTAACCCATGACCCCCGGGTCTTCCTGAGCTCCCCGGGTCCCTCGAGACCCCTCGTCTCAGCTCATCTCGGCTTGTCTCGAATCATTTCGGCCAGTCTCGGCTCGTCGCGACCAACTCGACTCGCCTCAACATGTTTCGACTGATCTCGACGCACCTCGACCAGCCTCGACGCGACCCTCGCCCTCTGCGCCAGTAATCCGCTTACTGTAATGGGTTATTGTTCCACTCTAGCATTTCACATAAATACATTTTTCTGTGTGTGGGTTTTACAGCGTGGGGAAGGGGAAGCAAGGGGTCCCAGGGTTCAGAGGAGCCTCAAGCGGGTCCCAAAGTTTCTCAAGGGGGTCCCAAAGGGTCTCAAGGGTGTCCCAAAGGGTCACGGAAGGGTTCAAGTGGGTCCCTCCAAATCCTCCTGGTCTTTCAAGTCCTCCGGATTCTCGAAACCCCCGGGTCCCTTGAGTCCCGTGGGTCCCGCGAGTACCCCCCCCCTTCCCGGGTCACCTAGTCTCAACCAGCCTCGGTTCGTCTCGACTCGTCGCCTCGCCAGTCGACTTGTCTCCACTCGCCTCGACCTACCTCGACTCGCCTCGTCCCCTCCACGCACAGTGCCATTCAAGACTTCCACTCTTTCACCATTTAGCTATCAAAACGCCTAGCTGTGCTCGGACATTTATTAGGCGCCCGAGAGAGCGCAAATTCTCACACCGCTGGTTGGATTAAACTAACTAACACACCGCAAAGTCCACCTAGGGCTCCTGCGGGCGTCTAATGATACATAATTATATAAATAATCCAAAATTGATCACCATGAAAAAAGGGCACAGATAAATAATTGAGCCCACGAAATAAGACATAATAAAATACTAAAACAAAGGGTTAATGATCTATAAAACGAATAATCAGCCATTCACCCTGAAGCTGTGTCTTGGTTCCATCATTATTAGCTCCTCGTACTCTCTATCTCCCGTGACCTTCGTATAGTCATAGTACAGCACGCTGGTGTGGCTCCCGCTTCTCTGTCTCTTCTTTTACCTGGGTTCTGACCTAACAGATGTTCATCCCTTGTCAAGGCTTATTTCTACATGTAATTTCATAAGCCAGCTGTCACTGATTGGTCATGTAGCTGTCCTGCAGCTGGAATTCTTCATTACTCATTACCCATCCCTCACAAGTTCTTACATCTTTATCAACGCCCGAGTTCTCTACTCATGTTTGCCTGCTGTCAGGGCCCATGGCACACCAGACTCCATCTCAGCGCTATCCTGCCCTCCTCCGTGTCAACGACCCAATCAATACTTCTGACCACCATCAGTACCAACTTCTTCTTCTATCAAGGTTTACTTCCCTCATCAGCGCCCCGACCTCATTCGATGCCACGACGCCTATCACTTCCTATGATTCGTATCAAAAACTCTGAGCCGCATCAGTGCCCTGACTTCACTAAGTGACTCTGACCCCCATCAAAGCTTATTCCCCTACCGGTGTCCACAATCTCTTTCAGTGACCACTACCCTCATCAGGGGCCTGACCTCCATCAGTACCCTGGCTCTCCATCATTGCCCATCAGAATCCACGACCCCAATCAGTGCCCACGGCCTCCATCAGCGGTCAGCGAGCCCTGTTTCCGGTACTGTTGGCGTCTGAAGCAGAAAAAGCCTCCCGGAACACTGGGGACATTGGGTCCCCAGTTTATGGAGGGTTCGCCGACGGCAACCAGAAAACGCCTTCTTATCTTTGCCAGCCTCAGGAAATAAATACCAACTTACAGAAGCAGCCGCTGCTGTTGGACACTGGCAGTCTTCCTTCCTTTAACAGGGACGCAACTGCACACAATTGGCGTCGACAAAGACCTACCAGGAATTACCTCGGCCGTTTGTTGTTCGGCTCGCTTTGTTAGCGTGATAGTCACAAGGCAACAAACTTAGTGGTGTTGTTTGTTGATTAAAACCCGTTGATAAAGGGACAGTTTAAGGCTCATTTTGAGGTATTGGTGCCTATATATTTCAATAACAATGTAAAAAAGGATATGCAAAATAAATATTTAGCTACAGTCAGAAAATGGGGCAGTAAATTTGTAAAATCGTTCGCCTGTTCAAATAGTACGGTTATTAATGCACAGTATGAGCCTATAGGGTATAGGTAACTAATCGTTACTGAGGAAACATCATCTGATCGAATGTTAATTGTTCGATTGTGTTTTGCGTCGCTCTTCCTATTTGTTTTCTTGTTACATTGTAAAACCCCGAACACATCTTCCTATTATAGTCATTTAATAAAAATATGAGTTGCGTGTTATTTTCAATTCATGAAACATTCAAACAACATCCAGAGTAGTCACACGAACAGCAACGCAAGGAACACAAGACTTTGATCACGGTTTTCGCCGGTCGAGAATTTTTTTTTTCACCGTCGAAGTCCACCAGATGCATTCCGGTCCGAAGGCTATCGGACAATCCTCAGATCACGACTCGGCGGGAGGAGGATTGAAGTGTGATGGCGTGAGGCAGTACGAGATGAGGGTCTCTAGAATTCATCACGGGAGAAGAACATTTCATGTACCTCTTGCATCCCGAGAAGGTTCACCAACATTCTTTCGTTACTGCGAGGTGGGTAGTGTTTTTTTATGTAGCATATCTGGATTGTGACTGGATTTCTAGAACCATGATTCGTTAGTGCAAACTTGGCGCTGTTCTTGGGCGCTGTTCTTGACATAACCATGATTCGTTAGTGCAAAGTTGGCGCTGTTATTGGGCGCTGTTCTTGACATAACCATGATTCGTTAGTGCAAACTTAGCGCTGTTATTGGGCGCTGTTCTTGACATAACCATGATTCGTTAGTGCAAAGTTGGCGCTGTTCTTGGGCGCTGTTCTTGACATAACCATGATTCGTTAGTGCAAACTTGGCGCTGTTCTTAGGCGCTGTTCTTGACATAACCATGATTCGTTAGTGCAAACTTGGCGCTGTTCTTAGGCGCTGTTCTTGACATAACCATGATTCGTTAGTGCAAACTTGGCGCTGTTCTTGGGCGCTGTTCTTGACGAGTGGTTGGAGGTGCGGAATAGAGCGTACTGGGAATAAAACATCCAGGAGTAATGGAATTAATTTCTAAAAATAATTGTAAAAAAAATGGGAATTGATTGCTACCGATTTATGTTCAAAATAATGGGTATTGATTCCTACTGATATCTGTCAAAAATGATGGGAACTTATTCCTACTGATATTTGCCATCAGTAATGGGAATTGATTCCTATCTACATTTGCAAACAGTAATGGGAATTGATTCCTACCGACATTTGCCAACAGTAATGGGAATTGATTCCTACCGACATTTGCCAACAGTAATGGGAATTGATTCCTACCGACATTTGCCAACAGTAATGGGAATTGATTCCTACCGACATTTGCCAACAGTAATGGGAATTGATTCCTACCGACATTTGCCAACAGTAATGGGAATTGATTCCTACCGACATTTGCCAACAGTAATGGGAATTGATTCCTACCGACATTTGCCAACAGTAATGGGAATTGATTCCTACCGACATTTGCCAACAGTAATGGGAATTGATTCCTACCGACATTTGCCAACAGTAATGGGAATTTATTCATACCGACATTTGCTAACAGTAATAGGAATTAATCCCGGACCACATTTGTCAGAACACGGCTACCCCAGCAGCTGTGCCTTGACGGTTAGATACCATCGTCGGAAACATGGGCGTTCTCACAGAAGGAATAAAATCCATTTGTTCTGTTCAATTCCTGACTGTCACAACGTCCGTGTTTGTATAAAATAAAAATTACTGTTATCTTCTAATTTTTCATTTGCAATCAAGCATTGTTTATTTATAAAGCACGTAAAGTGCATAACGATCCGTTACAATGATGGGTCATTTTATTCCATCTCATTAGACAGTAATAAAAGATAAGAGGAAAAGCTATGGGTCCGATTATTTCTGTTTGACACTATCGAAGGTTCCCAATTAGGGTTCTCACTTCGGGGACGAGGCTTTGCTCGAACAAACCTTGGATTAGAGGTCTGCCTGGCAAACTTTCTGGCAACATGCAAATGGAGCTGTTCCTGCACGAATAGACATGGCACCAATAGTTTGGGTCAGGCTTCAGCTACGCTGTGACCTCATCCACTATCACAAAAGCTAAATTTATTTTCAAGCAGGACGAGGAGACCGCTTCATCTTTGTCACATACACGCTAGGCCATCACGCGGCGGCCACCCGTAATGGCGTCCTCCTTTTCAAGCAGGACGAGAAGACCTCTTCATCTTTATCACAAACACGCTAGGTCGTCGCTGCGGCTGTCACCCGTAATGTCATCCTCCTTTTCAAGCAGGACGAGAAGCCCTCTTCATCTTTGTCACGTACACGCTAGGCCGTCACGCAGCGACCACTCGTAATGGCGCCCTCCTTATTTTGGCAGAGCCGGGACTCAATCAAAATACGTAACTCGATTTTTCCGTTCGGATAAAATTGAATTGAAGACCTCTCCCTACCCCTCTTAATACTTTGTTCGGGGGGCGGGTGGAACCGAAAAAATACCAAGTCGGGAATGGAGAGGACATCAGAAAAGTTGGTGATTTGATTAATGTTTCGGTTGTGGGTGTTGACATGGGTTCTCGTTAAACCCTTGGGTAGTGGCTAATAGCTAGCTGGGTATGGTACTGTCAAGGGGCAGTGACATGGGGTTCTAGCTACATAGGGTACGGACATGGGTACTATCATGTGGGTACAGACAAGGAGCCGCTGATACTGACATTTGGATACTGAAATGGTGGCTCCAACTAGGTAGGGTACTGACATAGTAGGAATGACACGGGGTCCTTGCCAGGCAGGGTAATGTAGGGGGATAACATGGGGTTGGATGTTTTTGATTGACTTACCTTCTCTGAGGAACAAAATACGGATGAAGTACGAGGAGTTAGGCCTGACTGCATCATAAGCCTACTTGCCGTTGAATTATTTATAAGAATTGTGTAATGCAACAGCTCTTCGTTGGATACAGTGGCAGCTGGGCTGTAACCTGCTCTAGAGAAACAAAATTCCATGTAAGTAAGTAGACAAGTTAATCAACATAGATCCCATCACCCCTGTAAGTAAATGTATGTACAAAGATTAGAAAGAAAGCAAACATACTAGTGCATTCAGCTTATGGGGGATAAGCTGAATGCACTAGTATGTTTGCTTTCTTTTTAATCTTTGTACATACATTTACTTACAGGGGTGCGCACCTATACACCCACCTAACAAAGCCCCTGACTCATCAATAACTCAACCTCTTGACCAACCAATTTGGGGAAGGCTGCAGACTGGGTTACTGCTACCCACCATCCTTCAGAGTTGTATATACCTATCATAAGCGATGTCTTGAAATACCTTTATCCATGCAGCTATTTTCAATAATGTTTTGTGCGAACGACTTTAGTAAGGTAGCATTTAGTACAGTGTAGGTGCCCTGAAGAGGGTACAAGAAGCTCGGAAAAGGAACTGATATGGTTATGCGGCCAGCGCTGGGCAAACGACTTAAGTAAGGTAGCATATAGTACAGTATAGGTGCGCTGAAGAGGGCGCAAGAACTCGAAGAAGAACTGCCATGGTTATGCGCCCGGTGCTGTGCAAACGACTTAAGTAAGATGGCATATAGTACAGTATAGGTGCGCTGGAAGGGGCGCAATAAGCTCGGAAGAAGAACTGCCATGGTTATGCGCCCAGCGCTGTGCAAACGACTTAAGTAAGATGGCAGATAGTACAGTATTGGTGCGCTGGAGGGGCGCAAGAAGCTCGGAAAAAAAACTGCCCATAGTTATGCGCCCAACGCTGTATTCCAGCGTGCGTGGGAGTCCAGAAATACCAAAGAAAAGAGATTATTGTGTTTTCTGACAAGAAATCTGCCTAAAATACTTGCAATTAAACAGTAATCCTACATGTTGACAGGAGGTCGTTGCCCGTCTATACGGTGCTCAATGAATGATGAATGGAACATCGTTCATGGAAAATTTACGTAAATGTGTTGTTTCTCCTAACTTTTCTTTAGTTCGTACATCCTCGGGTGGTCACTGTTGGGTTAAGGTTAATCGTACTGCACGACACTTGACGTCATCTTAAACGGTCCGACCATTTCATATCAAATGAGCCACAAGACGTCAAGCCAGCACCTGGAAGTCAACGGCTTTTATGTATCCCTAAAAGATCATTTAAGTAGGAAATTCCTAACAATTTTTTTTGTCATCTATCCATATATCATTCACCCAGATAATTTTAAGACGTGTCATCATCTTTTCCAACATTTCGGTATTTGTATAGACATGTATAGACGTACAGTCATTTCCCCCTAATTAGGAGGTTGGCTAAGTTAGGCTGACACAGGGGGGGGGGAGGAGCCTAATCTCCCCGCCACACGACCGTCGTGTCGTTGTCGGGCTCGAACTTGCGACCTGCAGCAGAGGCTGGCACTACAGTCATACACGCCAACCACTCGGCCACGGCGGCCCCACACGAAATAACGAATTGTCTCTGTTTGAGAAATGAAGGAAAACAGATATTGAAACAAAAGAATAACGAATACAGATCTTTGTTATTAACTAAAAAAATGCATCGAGTATCATCTCGAACGCTGTATTTGTCAATCTGTTTCACTACTCTATTCCTACTTCTTTTTGTAGCTTGTATAATTTCATGAGTATTTGTTATCTAAATTTATCATATCTGACGCTACATAGTATTGATTAAAAAGATTAGGTAATTTAAGAGGGCCTCCAACAACTCGTGCTGAGTGAAAACATTTGGGTCCACTTGCATTATGTGTGCTGATCAATTTAATACACTTTCTGAATGCAAAATTAAATAGAACTTATACGCAACCTTAATCAAAATGACAACAATGGAACATGCCAACCAACAAACATATGTGTTTGGTGAATAAATTGTGTGAATTTCTTACGTCGTTGCCAACATGAGGCTTACACTCTTAGCCACATATTTTATTACCACTGTAATTGTCTTTATCGTGATACCTGTTTATAAATAACAGTACACCTTTTATCATTTGCTTTTGGCCAGAGTGACAATTGCTTTCAACATTCTTAGACGGCATTCACAATCAACTCAATATTTTGCCTTATAACACCGCTTTGTACCAAAGTCCAAATTGTTTTTGACAATTCAACCAATGTTGACAATCTTCATAACATTTTGACAAAGTTCAAATGATTTTGACATTCCACATAGCACGTGACAAAGTTCAAGTTTAGATTTGAACAATCTAACAAAAAATGTAACATTGATGAATTGAATTTAACATTGCTGCAAAATTCAAAATGGTACGTATATATAGATGGCATGTATTCTCTTTATGTTAGAAGTAATTTAGACGTTGCACACAACATTATTGGAACGTTCTGGAACTTTGCCCACCATTTGCCCCTGCCAGCCTTACAACGGACATCTAACTCTTCCCGCTTACATATTTATTCAATATGCAGCGTAGAAACAATCGTGTAAGCGAGGAGGACCAGAGGCGTATAGTGGATTGGTACCAGTAACAATAAGATTTCATATCGTTGGCATAGACACTCGGTGTGAAGAGGACAACAGCGTTACCAGAGCTGAAGCCACGGAAGGACGGCAGCCGAAATTGAACCGAGAGTTAATTGACTTTATACTTCTTCTGATCGAGGCTAATCCATGCATCACTCTCAACGAAATGAATGCTTCACTCCCCAAAATCTTTTTCAATAGGCCTGACGTGTCAACGATGACTTTGTCGCCCTCACCGGACGGTGAGTTGGTGACCGTCAAGCTGGTGCGCAACATTCCTGCCAACAGGAACTTCCCACGGGTGAAGGATGCTAGGGCAGAATATGCGCACTGGATGTGCGATGGTGGGATACAGCGACATAGAATATACATCGATGAGACGGGGCTAAACCTCTGCACGAAGCGAGCGTATGACAATGGGGAGGGGGGGGAGGTCATCGTGTGAGCAGAGTTGTCAGGGGCAGTGCGGCAACAATGGGGCGGTGATTGTGGCTATTTCAGATAGGCTCCAAGTAGGAGTGCTGTGCCACGAAGTGCATTGGCTGCCTGTTAATCGAGAGACGTTCTTGCACTTCATGACATCATTGGAGCAGCTGATAGGGGACGAAGATGCTGTCCTAATCATGGATAATGCCCCATGCTACAAGGGCATCGGTGGAGAGTTCCCTAACTTCACCATCAAGTATCTGCCACTTTACGCGCCCTTCCTAAGCCCGATTGAAGAGTGCTTCTCTGTTTTCAAGGCGTATATGAAGCAGCGGTTGAATGATATATCCGCCGGCAACTTGGATGACCCCGAGGCAGCAAGACGCGTTGGTCTGCCGCAGTATCAACGCCGGCATCTGCATTTGGACGCCGCCATGCGTCAGGTGATGGTCGTCAACTACCGACACTCCAACACCTCCCTCATGTCCTGCCTGCAGCGCCGCGACATTTGGAACTAGATTCGTAAGCGTGTCATTGTCTTTATGTTACATATGTATTTTTCTCATCATGCATGTACATATTTACATGCATTTGTTCATATTGTCCATGAACACTAAACAATACATCGATGTGACTCGGATTCTTTAAGACCTTTGAATAAATTTGTTTGATTGTTATTAAGAGGATTTTATTGGTAATCCCATATGCGGTTGGTCAAAAGCTATTGCTAATAGGGAAATTGTCAATCAGTTATTAAGATTGTCAAACAATATTAAAAATATGGGTAAAATTTCAGAGAGATTGGTCAATAGCATTTAAACTATGTCAAAAATAACTGCACATTGTTACAATGTGTGTTAATTGTCGAAAAGTTAGACGTGATGGGTCAAAAGCAAATGATAGAGGTGTATTTCTTCATCGCAACTGCACCTCTCTCGGATCAAAACTTTAGAACTGGTATTAGCTGAGAACAACAGCACTATGGCTCATTATAGGGCTCTGATGGAAGACTGGAGCCCCATAATATAGGCACTATGGCTCATTATAGGACCCTGCTGGGAGACTGGAGCCCCATAATAGAGACACTATGGCTCACAATAGGGCCCTGCTGGAGGACTGGAGCCCCATAATAGACACAATGGCTCACTATAGGGCCCTGCTGGAAGACTGGAGCCCCATAATGTGCTTTCTTGTGATCACTGCTGGAGAAAAGACTGACTCCGAGTACTGCTCGACTTGTTGTATGTAGCTGGACGATCTTCAGACGTTTCAATTTTGCTACAGATGTTCCATATATTATATGTTATTTACTACTTAAGACTTAGTCTAAGTCTCACTACTTGCCCTAAAAAAACATGACTAGAAACAAATTGATGATGGCAGAATTGAAATTGTTGCAGTTACGAGAGGCAGAAGACCTGAAAAGGAGGCTCACTGATCGTGGTTCAGTCTGTCTTTGTGAGCAGGTGGGGACAAATAAATAAGACAAAAATTTGCAAATAGGAATGATTTTGTACTCAAACTCATCTTAAATAATAATACCCAAAGTTCTTTACACCAATGCAATAATAAAACCCAAAGTTCTGTACACCAATGCAATAATAATATCCGAAGTTTGGTACAACAATGTAATAATAATACCGAAGTTCTGTACCCCAATGCAATAATAAAACCTGAAATTCTGTACTCTAATACAATAATAACACCAGAAGTTCTGTTCACCAATGCAATACCACTACCCGAAGTTCTGCACACCAATGCAATAATAATACCCGAAATTCTGAACACCACTGCAATAATAATACCCGAAGTTCAGTACACCAATATAATAATAATACCCGAAATTCTGTACATCAATGCAATAATAATACCCGAAGTTCTGTACACCGATGCAATAATAATACCCGAAGTTCTGTATACTAATGCAATAATAATACCCGAAATTCTGTATACCAATGCAATAATAACACCCAAAGTTCAGTACACCAATATAATAATAATACCCGAAGTTCTGTACACCAATGCAATGATAATACCAGAAGTTCTGTAAGCTAATGCAATAACAATACCAGACGTTACGAACACCAAAGCATTAATAATACCTGAAGTTCTGTACACCGATGCAATAATAATACCTGAAGTTCTGTACGAATTAACTTCTCATTATCTGACGTTTATTTATTCGAAAAGAATAGACTCTATTAGAGAAATGAGCGAATACAGATATTTAAGCAAATCACTTATACACACATTTCTCCCGCGTGTAAACGTCGATTCTTTTTTAAATGTAAGCTTCCAAGATTTTGTGTATGTTAATTTTTGAGGTTCTGCGTAAAAAGTCGTGTTGCTTTGAATTACACGTTTTCCTCAAAAATATTTATATGAATATATATTTATATATGTACATATAGGTATATATATA
>SDVV010012360.1:0-15487 GCA_016164225.1 Gammarus roeselii
ACACACGCACACACACACACACACACACCCTCACACACACACACACACACGCACACACACACACACACTACTTTTGTCAATGCTCGCTACGTGATCGCAATAATGCATTTATGGGAATAGATGATTTTTTTGCTCTATTCTTCCTTCGAATTCAGCGACCCAACCCATATTTAAATCCTTAATAATCATTAATAAACGATTTCAGAAGACTTATAATACAATAATAATTTTGCCAATACACTCTATTGCTGCTCTTTGGCCTTTACAGGGATGGAAGGGATGCGAGTCTTTGGTCTTCCTATCCCACTGGTCTTGAATGATACTCCTTATTTCCTTCCAGAAGACTACTAATAGTAACTTGAACTCACCATTTACAGAGAGAGCAAAGAATGGTCCTAATGATCAAGCAGCCACTAGGCTTTGCTTCCTCAGCTAATTATGAGTTCAAATTACTAGTGGCCTTCAGGACAAGAGGGTTAGGATGATCGCTGTTCTGAATAGAATCAGATTTAATTATTCCTGGTGACAATGTGAAACGGAGATAAATTTTATTGCGAAAATTTTAACATCTGAAACTAATTATTATAAAATAATTTTTTGAAATATCTCGAATATTGTTTTTTCCCATTTCAGTTTAATAAAATGCCTAGCGATAAACTTAATGACTTGCATGCGATTGAAAGGTTGACGGTGGCCATCCAGAGCAAGGCAGATATAACCTCCACGTTATTAGAGGATCAGGTCTGCCAGGTCAGCAGAAAGAGTCAATCGCAATCCCGTTTGTCAGTGAGAAACGTGGCGTGTGATGGTGGAGTAACCCGCTTACCAGTGCAGACGATAGGGAAACATGATATCAAACTCAAGCATTACAGCTGTATACACTTCAAAGGGTAACTTGAGCCAACAGGACTCAGTGGAAGGACAAACGTTAATCGTTGCTGAGGCGGCTCACACAAGGAAAGGGCGAGACATTCTCTCATCAAATGATGTAAGGATCACGATCGAGTATGTTATGGGAGCCTCACAGCCCGTGTCCATAGGAAACTTGTTTGGCACCGCTAAAACCCTCGAAAAGTTATGATGTAGCGAAAAAGTTGCTCAAACTCTTCGTAACACCATCCGCCTTACAATCTTTATTCAGGCAATGGGACACAATAGACAAGAACGTGCTCTGGCCAATACCTCAAAACTTCAATACATACTTGCGACTTCCATACATGCTTGCTACTTCCATACCTACTTGCGACTTCCATACATGCTTTCTACTTCCATACCTACTTGCGACTTCCATACATACTTGCCACTTCCATACATACTTGCGACTTCCATACATGCTTGCTACTTCCATACATACTTGCGACTTCCATACCTACTTGCGACTTCCATACATGCTTGCTACTTCCATACATACTTGCGACTTCAATACATGCTTGCTACTTCCATACATACTTGCGACTTCCATACATGCTTGCTACTTCCATACATACTTGCGACTTCCATACATGCTTGCTACTTCCATACATACTTGCGACTTCCATACATGCTTGCTACTTCCATACATACTTGCGACTTCAATACATGCTTTCTACTTGCATACATACTTGCGACTTCCATACATGCTTGCTTCTTCCATACATACTTGCAACTTCAATACATGCTTGCTACTTCCATACATACTTGCAACTTCCATACGTGCTTGCTACTTCCATACATACTTGCGACTTCCATAAACACTTGCGACTTCAATACATGCTTGCTACTTCCATACATACTTGCGACTTCCATACATGCTTGCTACTTCCATACATACTTGCGACTTACATACATACCTGCAACTTCAATACATACATGCTACTTCCAGACATACTTGCAGCTTCCATACATATCTGCTACTTCCATACATACTTGCGACTTCAATACATACTTGCTACTTCCATACATACTTGCGACTTCAATACATACTTGCTACTTCCAGACATACTTGCAGCTCCCATACATATCTGCTACTTCCATACATACTTATTATTCCAAACATGACTGCTACTTCCATACATACTTGCTACTTCCATACAAAACTCCTACTTCCATACATACATGCTTCTTCCTTTCATACCTGCTACTTCCATACATACTTGCTACTTCCATACATACTTGCTACTTCCAAACATGCCTGCTGCTCTGCGCCAAAATTAAAGACGGGCATTGCAAACGCCTTTCACGAGCTCATCGGATGGTAACTGCTTATGTTATGTTAACTAATTCAAGTCCGTCATGTATTGATATATTACTTTAAAAAAAATCATCTCGCGGAAAGATTGTTCTCCAAACTAGTTATATCTATGACAAATATTTCATTACTGACGAACTATATTTTCACCATCAACTTTTTTGAGCTATGTTCGGAAAACGCTTGTGTTCTCACGCATATTCAACCTTCGATCTACCAACATTTACTTTTTTTCAAGCCTATTTATTTGACAAACATTGTAAATTAAATTAGAATTTAAAAGTGGACTTCGATGGATAAAAATCATTTAAATTCAAGTAAATACTCTTCGGGATGAGGAAATCCCCTAATGGAATGAAGCGTGGCGCTGGATGTGATCACCATGACGGGGTGCCCTCCGACCCACTAGAACCTCGCCCCGGCCTCCAGACCTGCTGATAGGATGCTGAATGCGTTGCCTCTCTGTAGGGCCAAACCCAACCGCTGCTGAAACCATAGAAATTCTCGTGAATCTCCAATTGCCTCCACCAATCTACGTCTGATCTCCTTCACAATTCGCGCAGTTGACTCGCCATGCCCCCCTGTTGTCTCTAAGACTGTTGGCTCAAATTAGAACTGTGGCACCAAAGCGTCATACTTCCTGCACTTACGTGTCTCTGCCTTTGTAGCTGCAGAACCAGCTGAAATTGCAGAATCTATCAAATGCGTTTCGTCGTAAGTGTCCACACTAGTACATACCCAGCATAAACTCTTACCATTTTTGAATGGGAAAACTGTGATGCCATTTGATTTCTTGCCATCACTTCTGTCTAAACCCAAAGGTTCCAGCACCGATGGTAGTCCCGCTCTCTGCAAAGATCTTCTGACGATGTCGATTAGCGCAGAGTACCTGGGAAAGCGTCCGGCACTGTACCTACATGATAAACCATGCAGTCCCATCTCGATCATTCTCTGACCGCAGAGCAACAGCAATGCGCAGTGTCTCGGGATCTAGCTGAGTCCCCAATGATGGCACAGGGACTGCCTGCATCCAAATACTACTTTCTCTTCTGTAGACAGCCACGAGGCGTGCTCACGCCGTCTGATCCGCAACAGCGAGCAAACCATTCAGTGTGCCCTCTACCAAAGACAAGTCCCATACTTTCTCTTACTCTTGTCCTGTCCACCAAGTTAAGGGGATCACCACCTCTCTCCCTCCCCCATCCTAACGGCACCCTGCAGCTCCTCTGTGTCAGCTAAGATGTTCTCATCGGAAAGGACGGCTTCGACTAAGTCACTCAGAGAATGCATCGACGAGATAAAGGCCGGAAGGGCAACATCTCCTGCTCTTCGGAACCCAAGGCCTCCATGACTAATTGACTAAGTGGCTTGGTTCCAAGATCTGTCGTTGAGGGGGACATTGGCCAACCAAGTGACGGCATCCCTCAATACCGAATCGAAACAGTTCAGACACTCACCATGTTGATAGGCGGGCGATGATCTGAGCACGTACTGCAATTTATGAATAAAGAAGCGATTTTTCAAAAGTACAAATGCTTGGTGACCGTCTATCTGCTCCAATCGTGTGATCATTGTTTCCAAGTCATCTTGCAAGCTTCTCAAAGCATCGGGTATGCCCTCTTCGGAAAGTGGTGCTCCCAGCAGGGTACACTGGCTAATCGGAACCACTCTGACATAAGGTAGCACCAACCTAAAGCATCTTTCTGTATGCTCCAACTCCTCAGGTGAGTGGTCCAAGATAGTTAATTCACACTTCCTGTCGTTAACCTCTAACCCAATTGCTTGCAGCTGATCAATCAAACGCTGTACATCCTGCGATAGCTTCTCTGGCGTTTCTCCAAGGGTGGCATTATCAAGGTACCAGACATTGAACTCAGACTCATTAGCGCGGGCAACCTCATCAACCCCCAGAGAAAACAGAGCCGATCCAAATGGGTCTCCTTGCTGAATACCATTGGATGACTGCAAAACTTCTTCATCGTAATATAATGTTGTTGGCTGCAAATATGCTTGCCAAAACAGTCTGAAAGCACCTGGCGCGCGGTTCCGAACCGCAGTTAGCAAAGTATCCCTTCTGATACAATTAAAAGCGTTGCGCATGTCAATTTTAAGCAAGACTCTTGTGATTATATTTCATTAAGTACGCACTGACTGCATGGGCAGCTGCCTCACACCCTACCATGGTTGAGAACCCTAACTGAACTGGGCAAATCTCATGACCGAGTCTCACAGACAGTGGTATGACTCCTTATTTGGTAGCGAGCCTTCTCAAGGTGTTCCCAACATCTATCGGGCGGATGCCACCGCCCTTCTTCAGTTAAGCGCTAATAGAAGCTCCGAAGAAGGTGGTAATCATGAAATCGGGCGCCTCGCCTCTCAGCACCATATTGGTGAATTCTGTCAGCCGCGACAGCAGGCGGGCACCCGCTTCCCCATACTGTAGTCCCAGCAAAGCCCTGTGATGACCGGGAAGAGCCCATCCAGACCTCCCGCAGAGCCGGGTGTAAATTAAGATATAGCCCTCCTGACATCGTCCTCAATGGCAACTGTGGGGCTCGCATAGTCATCATCCGAGGGAGTAGGCAAAACTATGTTCTCCAGAGCCAGTGGGTGATGTACCTGCAGGGAGATTGTCGTGGCCTCATTCTTTGACGCCAAACCCAACGAAGAAGCAAGCTCTCGCACCGCATCTCTTACGTCCCCGTCAGCAAATTTGGCAGACACTCTCTTCTTTAGGTGCAAATTTCTGTCCTCTTCGCTTCTGTTCCTATTAGTCCACTCTGGTCTACGCGGAAGCTCAGGCAAAGTATCAGTCTCCATGAATTCTGTGAAATGTCCCCTAACCCTGGTGGCTAGAGATTGATCTTCCGAATCAGCTGGATCACTACTGGGTCGCTGGAGACACCAATAAGAAAAGCTCAACAGCTCAACCCAGGCCTGAGGGCTCTGCTGCTCTAGGGTCTCTCTTAACAATTTTTCCTGAGCATCTGCAACTGGTATAAATGCCCTTTTTGAAATTTTGGCCAGAACTTCCATCCTACAACGACTCCTGAAATTTAATTGTCAATATTCAGCTATACAGGGTCCCGCTGCCTATCCGCCCTCACTGGCCGGCCTCGACAATCATCGCAATACCAGATCGGAAGGTTATTAGCTTGAACCCTCCTTAGACGCACGCACCTGAGGTGGAAACGGCGCTTGCACTGGTTACATCGGATACAACGTTTCCTACTATTTACAAATCTTCAAGTACTACAACGCATACTTTCCTCCATTTCCGTACTAAAGATCAGTTCTGTAATCGCAACATTGATCCACTCAGCACTCGCAACAATATCACTCAAAACCAGGATTGCAACGCTTAGAGACTAGACCGATCACGACTGAACTGGACGCTTATACCAAATAGAATGTTGCATCACAAAGTGTGCATGGAAAAACTATACCATGCGTGTCCGTGGCACTAACACTCACAGCGAACCACAACACTGCCCGGCAACTAGAAAAACACTGACTCAGCGATGACCTCGATACACACTGCAGGCAGACACTGGCAGCACCACCTTGGCCTCAAGGGCGCTAAAATGCTGTTACTAATAAGAGTTTCGAGCACTTTCATCAATAATAACAGAGAATAAAGTCAATCAAAAGCACTTAGAATGTTTCACACACGATTTGGAACGTTACGGATTTTCGTAGGTTATAGGCAAGTCGATTTATTGATAAAAACGTTGCAGCAATTGCATACACCGCCTCGCGCGAGTGCAGTCAGCATTTACTAAGAATTCACTCTTGTATTGCTGCACACAGGCGCGTATCTTGTTCGAGTATTGTATAGCTCAATGTACCGCTGAATCAACACGTAAAAGCTGAAATCATCACAATTAACGTCTATGAATGATATCACTTTAACCGCCCAAATAAATATCCTTTATAGATGAAAGGAGAATAATCTTAATAATTTGAATGAATCGACGAAAAGTCTTGAAAAAAGTATCGACGATACATGTATAATTTTTGTTATTGCCTTTTACTTCAATAGTGATCCAATAAATTGCAATTGCTAGACCCATTTTCATATTCCGATGTATCGGAATTGCTTACGCCTCAAGGGTGTTTGTTGTTGTCCCCCAACCCGGAAATAAGGTCTTACAGCCTTCAAGATTCACTCGTCGCCAGCTGCTGCTGCCCGCAACGTGACGTGTCCGGGATATGGTTGGTGGAGAAAGGGAGCTGGAAAGGAGGGAAGCATTGAAACGTTTGATGAATAAACATGGATCTAGTAATGGAAAATATCACTTCTTTTTTTTTAACTAAACGAATACGAGAATTCTCCTTTGTTCGTGAAGATTGGATGAAGTTGAAGACTCAAATGTCGGTGTCTTGTGCGACTCACATGCTGCAATTCCAATGCTACCATTTAATGACGCTATTCTCTGTGCAGTGCCCGTTGAAGTCAAACAATTGGTGACGGTGATCGAATTTATTCCTAGTGCTTACTGCTTATTGTGGTCCTTCGTAATCGACGAACCCTCTGGATAGAAATGTAGGATTTCCCACTGACAGTGGTGGGGATTTGGCGATGGCTAAGGTAGCAGATTCTGGATGGGCACACTCGCCCGCACTAGTCGTAGAAGTGTACATGCACCGCCAGTAGTGACTTCGGCATGTAATGTCATGCTCATCTGTTCCCAGCAGCCTACATCAATGCATCAGCTCAAGAGTTATTAACTTGTTGTGTTCTGTGGGTACGGTATTCGTGAGAATACTGATCAAGAGTATCCGAGACAGTTCGGATGGGGTGATCAGCGAAAAACAGTTAGGCTTTTAGAGTGTTAGAGGGTGTGCGATCAAATATTTTCAATTGGGAGGGTCTGTGATATGTACCTTGCAAAGTGAAAAGAATTGTCCTGGGTTTTCGTTGACCTGGAAGTCGCCTACGGTATGATCTAAAGGGAGACGTCGTGTAGGGTGTTGTGTTCGAATGAAATTATCAGAAATTTTGTTAGGAGCAAACAAATTTTATATGTCAGCGGCAGACCAAGTGACAAAGTAGGCTGCGAAGTGAGTGCTTGGATCTCATTGAAATTGGGATCGATACAAGGTTGTTTGATGTCTTCCTGACTGTCCAAGCTCTGCGTTGGTAGATTTCATGTAATCAAATAGTCGTATTTGCCAGCTGCGTCAGATGCTGTTGGCGGATGATACCCCACAGGTGGCAGGTTCAGAGAAGTTATGTGGCCTGGCGTCAAAGTTTGGTCGAGTGTGTATGAGGTGGAGCTGCGAATTAATGTGGGTAAAAGTCAAGTAATGAGACGTTCGAGGAATGATAATGTGAGAGGCTTCAGTGCTCGCCTGAGCACTTAAAGAGTAAGTTCAGGGTTCTAAGTAGCTGAGCATTGATTGATGTGGAGAAGATTGAGCAAGTGTAACTGAGGTGAAATGTCGAGTGAAGGATGGGCGTAAGTGCACTGAAAAGTGTGATGAGCTCTAAGACCTTGGGTATGGAACCTATGATAAGGTTATATGATGGAAAGTTTTGCACAACTGTCTGAGTCGAGGGGAGAGGTGGGTTGATTGGGGAGCGGTGGTAGCGGAAGAGTGAAGAGGTTCGTCTGGTTTTAGATGAAATATCAATTCGAATTAGAACGGGATGGTGAAGGAATGGAATATCAAAGTAAATTTTTTGTGTTCCAACTTAATATGAGTATGGACGATAGAAAATTGGTAGAAAATATGACAGCGGAGGTGAGCGGGAGAAGGCCTCGAGGAAGACTAAAGTTTAGGTGGATTGGTGACGGGAAGTAGGCAATTAGAGAGGGGACATTTGTGTGAAGGTGGCGAGAAAGGTTGCAATGGATAGTCCTGAGTGTGAATGAACGAGTTTCAACACGGCCCTGCGTGCTTTCCAGCCCTTATCTATGTCGTTGAAAAACGCAGCCAAGACGCAGCCACAATGGACAAGACACAGCCCCAACGGACAAGACGCAGCCCCAATGGACAAGGCGCAGCCCCCAACGAACAGGGCGCAGCTCCGAAGGACAAGATGCAGCCCCAATGGACAAGGCGAGCCTCAATGGACAAGACGCAGCTCCAATGGACAAGACGCAGCCCCAATGGACAAGGCGCAGCCCCAATGGACAAACGCAGCCCCCATTGGACAAGACGCAGCCCCAATGAACATGAAGCAGCCCCAATGAACAAAGCGCAGCCCCAATGGACAAGGCGAGCCTCAATGGACAAGACGCAGCCCCAATGGACAAGACACCGCCCCAATGGATAAGACGCAGCCCCAATGGACACGACGCAGCCCCAATCGAATACCTACTACGACTGATCACTCAAAGCTTGCTCATTGAAGGGCAAATCAAGTACCACGACGTTGAACCATGTCGTGTCAACTGTATTGGCTACTGTTGAACGTATAGAAGTGTTATTGACTAATCTAGTTCTATTGACTCCTGTAGTGTTATTGACTGCTGTAGGGCCATTGACTGTCGTAGTGTTATTGACTGCTGTAGTGCCATTGACTGCTGTAGTGCCATTGAATGATGTAATGTTATTGACTGCTGTAGTGCCATGGACTGTTATAGTGTTATTCACTGCTGTAGTGCCATGAACTGTTGTAGTGTTATTCACTGCTGTAGTGCCATTGACTGCTGTAGTGCCATTGAATGTTGTAGTGTTATTGACTGTTGTAGTGCCATCGACTGTTGTAGTGTTATTGAATGTTGTAGTGCCATCGACTGTTGTAGTGTTATTGACTGTTGTAGTGTCATTGACTGTTGTAGTGTTATTGACTGCTGTAGTGTCATTGACTGTTGTATTGTTAGTGACTGCTGTAATGTCATTGACTGTTGTAGTGTTATTGACTGCTGTAGTGCCATCGACTGTTGTAGTGTTATTGACTACTGTAGTGCCATCGACTATTGTAGTGTTATTGACTGATGTAGTGCCATTGACTGTTGTAGTGTTATTGACTGCTGTAGTGCCATTGACTGCTGTAGTGTTATTGACTGCTGTAGTATTATTGAATGATGTAGTAATATTGACTGCTGTAGTGCCATTGACTTCTGTAGTGTTATTGACTGCTGTAGTACCATTGACTGCTATAGTGTTATTGACTATTGTAGTGTTATTGACTGCTGTAGTGCCATTGCCTGCTGTAGTGTTCTTGACTGCTGTAGTGCCATTGCCATTGATTGTCGACTGTTGTAGAGTCATTGACTGTTGTAGTGTTATTGACTGCTGTAGTGCAATTGCCTGTTGCAATGTTATTGACTGCTGTAGTGCCATTGACTCCTGTAGTGTTATTGACTGCTGTAGGGCCATTGACTATTGTAGTGTTATTGACTGCTGTAGTGCCATTGACTGTTGTAGTGTTATTGACTGCTGTAGTGCCATGGAATGCTATAGTGTTATTCACTGTTGTAGTGCCATTGACTGTTGTAGTGTTATTGACTGCTGTAGTGCCATTGACTGTTGTAGTGTTATTGACTGTTGTAGTGCTATCGACTTTTGTAGTGTTATTGACTGCTGTAGTGCCATCGACTGTTGTAGTGTTATTGACTGCTGTAGTGCCATCGACTGTTGTAGTGTTATTGACTACTGTAGTGTCATCGACTTTGTAGTGTTATTGACTGCTGTAGTGCCATCGACTGTTGTAGTGTTATTGACTACTGTAGTGTCATCGACTTTGTAGTGTTATTGACTGATGTAGTGCCATCGACTGTTGTAGTGTTATTGACTGCTGTAGTGCCATTGACTACTGTAGTGTTATTGACTGATGTAGTGTTATTGACTGTTGTAGTGTTATTGACTGCTGTAGTGCCGTTGACTGTTGTAGTGTTATTGACTGCTGTAGTGTCATGGACTGTTTAAGTGTTATTAACTGCTGTAGTGCCATTGACTGTTGTAGTGTTATTGACTAATGTAGTGCCATTGCCTGCTGTAGTGTTATTGACTGCTGTGGTGCCATTGCCATTGATTGTTGACTGTTGTAGTGCCATTGATTGTTGTAGTGCCATTGACTGCTGTAGTGCTTCTGACTGTTGTTGTGTTTTTGACTGTTGTAGTGCCATTGACTGATGTAGTGCCATTGACTTCTGTAATGCCACTGAGTGTTGTAGTGTTATTGACTGCTGTAGTGCCATTGACTGCAGTAGTGCCATTGACTGCTGTAGTGCCAGTGACCGCTTTAGTGACATTGACTGCTGCAGTGCCATTGACTGCTGTAATGCCATTTACTGCTGCAGTGCCATTGACTGCTGTAGTGTTATTGACTGCTGTAGGGCTATTGACTGTTGTAGTGCCATTGACTGATGTAGTGCCATTGACTGCTGTAATGCTATTGACTGCTGTAGTGTCATTGACTGTTGTAGTGCTATTGACTGCTGTAGTGCCATTGACTGCTGTAGTGCCATTGACTGTTGTAGTGACATTGACTGTTTTAGTGTTATTGACTGCTGTAGTGCCATTGACTGTTATAGTTACATTGTTTGTTGTAGTGCCATTGACTGCTGTAATGCTATTGGCTGCTGTAGTGTTATTGACTGCTGTAGTGCCATTGACTGCTGTAGAACCATTGACTGCTTTAGTGCCATTGACTGTTGTAATGCCATTGACTGTTGTAGTGTTATTGACTGATGTAGTGCCATCGACTGTTGTAGTGTTATTGACTGCTGTAGTGCCATTGACTGCAGTAGTGTTATTGACTGCTGTAGTAATATTGACTGTTGTAGTGTGATTGACTGCTGTAGTATTACTGACGGTTGTAATGTTATTGACTGATGTAGTGCCATTGACTGCTGCAGTGGTATTGAGTGTTGTAATGCCATTGACTGCTGTAGTGTTATTGACTGCTGTAGTGCCATTGACTGCTGTAGTGCCATTGACTGCTGTAGTGCCATCGACTGTTGTAGTGTTATTGACTGCTGTAGTGCCATTGACTGCAGTAGTGTTATTGACTGCTGTAGTAATATTGACTGTTGTAGTGTGATTGACTGCTGTAGTGTTACTGACAGTTGTAATGTTATTGACTGTTGTAGTGCCATTGACTGCTGCAGTGCTATTGAGTGCTGTAATGCCATTGACTGCTGTAGTGTTATTGACTGCTGTAGTGTCATTGACTGCTTTAGTGCCATTGACTGTTGTAATGCCATTGACTGTTGTAGTGTTATTGACTGATGTAGTGCCATCGACTGTTGTAGTGTTATTGACTGCTGTAGTGCCATTGACTGCAGTAGTGTTATTGACTGCTGTAGTAGTATTGACTGTTGTAGTGTGATTGACTGCTGTAGTGTTACTGACAGTTGTAATGTTATTGACTGCTGTAGTGACATTGACTGCTGCAGTGCCATTGACTGCTGTAATGCCATTGACTGCTGTAATGCCATTGACTGCTGTAGTGTTATTGACTGCTCTAGGGTTATTGACTGTTGTAGTGCCATTGACTGCTGTAGTGCCATTGACTGCTGTAATGCCATTGACTGCTGTAGTGCCATTGACAGTTGTAGTGTCATTAACTGTTGTAGTGCCATTGACTGCTGTAGTGTCATTGACTGCTGTAGTGCCATTGACTGTCGTAGTGTTATTGACTACTGTAGTGCCATGGACTGCTGTAGTGCCATTGACTGCTGTAGTGCCATTGACTGCTGTAATGCCATTGACTGCTGTAGTACCATTGACTGTTACAGTGCCAATGACTGCTCTAGTGCTATTGACAGCTTTAGTACCATTGACTGCTGCAGTGCCATTGACTGCTGTATTGACATTGTCTGCTGCAGTGCTATTGACTGTTGTAGTGTTATTGACAGTTGTAGTGTCGTTGTCTGCTGTAGTGTTATTGACTGCTCTAGTGCAATTGCCATTGATTGTTAACTGTTGTAGTGCCATTGACTGTTGTATTGTTATTGACTGTAGTAGTGTAATTGCCTGATGTAGTGTTATTGACTGCTGTAGTGCCATTGACTGGTGTAGTGTTATTGACTGATGTAGTGTCATTGACTCTTGTAGTGTTTTTGACTGCTGTAGTGCCATTGACTGTTGTAGTGTTATTGACTGCTATAGCGCTATTGACTCTTGTAGTGTTATTGACTGCTGTAGTGCTTCTGATTATTGTAGTGTTAATGACTGCTGTAGTGCCATTGACTGTTGTGGTGCCATTGACTGCTGTAATGCTATTGACTGCTGTAGTGCGATTGACGAATGTAGTGCCATTGACTGCTGTATTGCCATTGACTGCTTTAGTGGCATTGACTGCTGCAGTGCCATTGACTGCTGTAGTGCGATTGACGAATGTAGTGCCATTGACTGTTGAAGTGTTATTGACTGATGTAGTGCCATCGACTGTTGTAGTGTTATTGACTGCTGTAGTGCCATTGACTGCTCTAGTGTTATTGACTGTTGTAGCAATATTGACAGCTGTAGCGTAACTGACTGCTGTAGTGCCATTGACTGCCGTAATGTCATTGACTGTTGTGGTGTTATTGACTGCTGTAGTGTCATTTACTGCTGTAGTGCCATTGACTGCTGTAATGCCATTAAATGTTGTAATGTTATTTACTGTTGTAGGGCTATTGACTGCTTTAGTGCCATTGACTGCTGTATTGCCATTGACTGCTTTAGTGACATTGACTGCTGTAGTGCCATTGACTGTTGTAGTGCCATTGACTGCTGTAGTGCCATTGACTGCTGCAGTGCCATTGACTGCTGTAGTGCCATTCACTGCTGTAGTGCCATAGACTGCTGTAATGCCATTGACCGTTGTAGTGCCATTGACAGTTGAAGTGTTATTGACTGCTGTAGTGCCATTGATTACTTTAGTGTTCTTGACTGCTGCAGTGCGATTGACTGATGTAATGCCATTGACTGCTGCAGTGCCATTGACTGTTGTAGTGCTATTGCCTGCTGTAGTGTTATGACTGCTGTAGTGCCATTGCCATTGATTGTTGACTATTGTAGTGCCATTGACTGTAGTAGTGTTATTGACTGCTGTAGTGCCATTGACTGTTGTAGAGTTGTTGACTGCTGTAGTGTCATTGCCTGCTGTAGTATCATTGACTGCCCTAGTGCCATTGTCATTGATTGTTGACTGTTGTTGTGCCATTGACTGTTGTAGTGTTATTGACTGTTGTAGTGCAATTGCCTTTTGTAGTGTTATTGACTGCTGTAGTGCCATTGACTGGTGTAGTTTTATTGACTGATGTAGTGCCATTGACTATTGTGGAGTTATTGACTGATGTAGTGCTTTTGACTGTTGTAGTGTTATTGACTGCTGTAGTGCCATAGACTGCTGTAGTGTTATTGACTGCTGTAGTAATATTGACTGTTGTAGTGTGATTGACAGCTGTAGTGCCATTGACTCTTGTAGTGTGATTGACTGCTGTAGTGTCATTGACTGCTGTTTGCCATTGACTTATGTAGTGCCATTGACTGCTCTAGTGTTATTGACTGCTGTAGGGCTATTGACTGTTGTAGTGCCATTGACTT
Organism: Gammarus roeselii; assembly: GCA_016164225.1. Classification (NCBI taxonomy): domain Eukaryota; kingdom Metazoa; phylum Arthropoda; class Malacostraca; order Amphipoda; family Gammaridae; genus Gammarus; species Gammarus roeselii. The sequence continues at coordinate 13,718 of SDVV010012360.1, forward strand.
CTATAATGCTATTGACTGCTATAGTGCCATTGACTTATGCAGTGCGATTGACGGCTCTAGTGCCATTGACTGTTGTAGTGTCATTGGCTGCTGTAGTGCCATTGACTGCTGTAGTGCAATTGACTGCTATAGTGCCATTGACTGCTGTAGTGCCATTGACTGTTCTAGTGCTATTCACTGTTGTAGAGTGCCATTGACTGTTGAAGTTCCATTGACTGCTGCAGTGTTATTGACTGCTGTAATGCTATTGGCTGCTGTAGTGTTATTGACTGCTGTAGTGCCATTGACTGCTGTTGTGCCATTGACTTCTGTAGTGCCACTGCTGTAATGCCATTGACTGCTGTAATGCCATTGACTGCTACAGAGCCATTGACTGCTCTGGTGCTATTGACTGCTTTCATGCCATTGACTGCTGCAGTGCCATTGACTGCTGTAATGCCATTGACTGCTGCAGTGCCATTGAACGTTGTAGTGTTATTGACTGCTGTAGAGCCATTGCCTGATGTAGACTTATTGACTGCTCTAGTGCAATTGTCATTGATTGTTGATTGTTGTAGTGCCATTGACTGTTGTAGAATTGTTGACTGCTGTAGTGTCATTGACTGTTGTAGTGTTGTTGACTGCTGTAGTGTCATTGCCTGCTGTAGTGTCATTGACTGCTGTAGTGCCATTGCCATTGATTGTTGACTGTTGTAGTGTCATTGACTGCTGTAGTGTTATTGACTGTTGTAGTGTAATTGCCTGTTGTAGTGTTATTGACTGCTGTAGTGCCATTGACTGGTGTAGTGTTGTTGACTGATGTAGTGCCAATGACTGTTGTAGTCCCATTGACTGCTGTCATGCCACTGATTGCTGTAGTGTTATTGACTGTTGTAGTGCTATTGACTGCTTTAGTGCCATTGACTGCTTTAGTGCCATTGACTGCTGCAGTGCCATTGACTGCTGTAATGCCATTGACTGCTGCAATGCCATTGACTGTTGTAGTGTTTTTGACTGATGTAGTGCCATCGACTGTTGTAGTGTTATTGACTGCTGTAGTGCCATTGACTGCTGTAGTGTTATTGACTGCTGTAGTAATATTGACTGTTGTAGTGTGATTGACTGCTGTAGTGCCATTGACTGTTGTAGTGTTATTGAGTTCTGTAGTGCCATTGACTGCTGTATTGCCATAGACTGGTGTAATGCCATTGACTGCTGTAATGCCATTAAATGATGTAATGTTATTGACTGATGTAGGGCTATTGACTGCTGTAGTGTCATTGACTGCTGTAGTGCTATTGACTGCTGTAATGCTATTGACTGCTGTAGTGCCATTGACTGTTATAGTGCTATTGACTGCTGTAGTGCCATTGACTGTTGTAGTGCCATTGACTGCTGTAGTGCCATAGACTGCTGTAATGCCATTAAATGATGTAATGTTATTGACTGATGTAGGGCTATTGACTGCTGTAGTGTCATTGACTGCTGTAGTGCTATTGACTGCTGTAATGCTATTGACTGCTGTAGTGCCATTGACTGTTATAGTGCTATTGACTGCTGTAGTGCCATTGACTGTTGTAGTGCCATTGACTGCTGTAGTGCCATAGACTGCTGTAATGCCATTAAATGATGTAATGTTATTGACTGATGTAGGGCTATTGACTGCTGTAGTGTCATTGACTGCTGTAGTGCTATTGACTGCTGTAATGCTATTGACTGCTGTAGTGCCATTGACTGTTATAGTGCTATTGACTGCTGTAGTGCCATTGACTGTTGTAGTGCCATTGACTG
>SDVV010012361.1:0-15487 GCA_016164225.1 Gammarus roeselii
CTAAGTTGTGTGAATGTGAGGGTGTGAGGTGCGCCTTGCCGTCGGCCACCCCCCTTTCTGGGGGATGCGGCCTAGTGTCTGTATCTGTATCTGTACAACCAGCATGTAGCTCGTTTGGTGTACCCTGCTGAGCTCTACTTATCATGTGTTGATCCTGGTTAGAGATTAATGTCGTATACATACTGCCGTACTCTCCAAAGGATGGCAGGGGGGTAGAAGAACACAGATGGAGAAGTACCCACCCTCCATTCCCCTCCCACAAGGCCACGACGAGGTGCCATGCAAGGCTCGAACACCCAACCTGCCGCACTGAGACTGGCACTGCAGTCGGGTGCGCTACCCACCCGGTCGCCGCAGTTAGAGGTTCTATTCAATATCGTAATGATTATCCGACTTTCTTCTTGCAGTGGCAAAGCTGCGCGAGCATTGGGACGAGACGAACAGCGTCGTGCTCGGCCGCAAGACGCAGCTCGACGCTATGCTCGCCGACTCGCACAAGCTCGAGACGAAGCGAGCAGAGGTGGAGGCTTGGCTCTCTCGCATGGAGCACAGGCTCGAACGAGCACAGCCAGTCGGGCACACCGCCGACCTACTCGACCAGCAGATGCGCGAGCAAAAGGTGGGTCACGGATACAGCTCAAAACTCAGTGTCTATCTCTTAGCTTGAATTGCAAAACTCAAACCTCAAGCGTCATACTAAAAAGAAAACTAAAAAATCCCACTGAAAAGTTTAACTTAAAAGTGTAACTAAACAGTCTAACTAAAATGTAAAAATAATAAATAAAACTCTAACGTCAAACTCAGGTCTAACTCATATTTCAGACTAAAAGTCAGACCCAAAAGTACAGATACTGACGCTAGGCCGAATCCACCAGGGAGGGGTTGGCCGACGGCAAGGCCCACCTCACACTCAAACAACTTAACCCCTTATGCGCTAAAGGGTCCTGCCGGGAAAATCCGCTTCACATACTTTTGGTCATAAGTGCGGTTCGAGATCAGTGTCAGCAGCAGGGCCCGACAGTGTGACTGGTGTACCCATGCCGCGTAAAACTTAAGTCATACTCAAAAATCAAACTCAAAAGTCAAGCTCAAAAGTCAAACTCAATACTCAGACTCAGAAGATTAACTTGAAAGTACATGATCAAACTCGAATGTCAAACTTAAAACTCTAAAATCAAATTCATGAGTCTTACTCAAGAGTCAAACTCAAGAGTCAAACTCACGAGTCAAACTCAAGAGTCAAACTCAAGAGTCAAACTCAAGAGTCAAACTCAAGAGTCAAACTCAAGAGTCAAACTCAAGAGTCAAACTCAAGGGTCAACTCAAGAGTCAAACTCAAGAGTCAAACTCAAGAGTCAAACTCAAGAGTCAAACTCAAGAGTCAAACTCAAGAGTCAAACTCAAAAGTCAAACTCAAGAGTCCAACCTAAAAATTCAATCCTGAACATGAAACCGGAAACTCATTCATGGAAGTAAATAGAAACAATGTCATATGCAACAAGCCCATCCATAAAGATCATAAATTGACGGGCAGCACACGCGAATATAGTAGACAATGTACAGCGTATAAAATGATTCATTCTTTCGACGAGGTAAGGGCTCAAGTTCAGGATGTTTAAAAAGTTTTTGATAGAATTTATATTTTGAACTTTAAATTAATAGAATTGTTTGAAAATTAGTGGACTAACATGTTTTTATGCATCAAACGACCAAAAATAATTTGCTTCGAAATGGACCCATTCCTATGAGCGCAGATCTGAGCCCTTCGGATGTAGCTTGCAACTGCACGTCGATTGAACTAGCCCTGGCCCGTTCGTAGTCCTGACTTGAACCCGCTTGAATACTGTTTTTTGGGCAGAGATGAAATTCATCGTCAGCAAACGCAAGCCACCGACAATTCAATACCTGGAGAAACTGCTAAACAAAGTCAGGAAAGAAATGGGCCAGAAGTTCGACGTTCTGTTTCAAGCTTCATCCAAAGGGTTCAGATCTGCGCTCATGAGAAAGCGTCCCGCCTCGAAACTGAAATGTAATCAATAATTTGATGCACTGAAACGTAGGAAATCAACCGTTTTTCAAACTTCCCATTAATTTGAAGTTTTTAAATGTCAGGTACAGAAAGGTTTGAAAGTAAAACATAACGTTTATTGACGGACATGTGTTTCTTCTTATTCGTCTGCGTTCGGACCCGACGAGAGTTCGCCCGACGAACCGCGCATAAATAAACCAATGGTGCCAAAAAACATATGGAGATTTGTTCTATTTTGTTTAATGGTCTGACACCAACGGTTCAATTACAATGCTAAAGTGGACCGTGCGATTTTAATTTTGGGTGTCTGTACAATGTAATGCATACAAGTAACCATGACAACCAATACATAGTGTTATAGTTCTTGTAGAGTACTACTATCTATTTTTTTTTAATTTAAATTTTGAAATAAGACTGTAATTCACATATCAAAAAATACATAAAATGTCTTCTTTGACAGTTTTTATGTTATGATGGCTTGCCAGACGACTTTTTGTTGCATTTTGAATCCTTTAAAATGTTTTTTTTAATATTTCCTCACAATTTGCGTTACTTTCTGTTACCCCTAAAAATTTACGTCTACCATCATATGAAAACTCCGGTCAATAATGATCAAGCCATTTAATTTAGTATAATCTAATCTAATCACACAAGTTCAAGAAAACGAGTTATCTTTTGGGGAGGGCATTTGGCACCCAGCCTGGCCTCACCATCGGATGGGTAGATCAGCTGTGGCATTTGGCGGGAACATCCAAGGTATCATTTAAAATTGAGTGCGTTCGCATGACCAGTCAATAGTTGTGAATTAACTCGTACAGAGATAGGCGTAATAAGATTCGTCCATCTCGCCGATAAAGAGTTGAGTTTGGTGGGGGTCCCAATAAAAATTACTTTATTTCCTACGTACGAATAGATATTCCGGCGCTCAAAGTATTTCCCACTCGTTGATACAAATTGATTTACTCTCCTAGGGTCAGCAGGCTGAGGTGCAGCAATACAAGCACCAGCTGGAGTTGCTGAATCAGCAGACGCAGCGTCTGGTGACCGTCTACCAGCAAGACGACACGCGTCTCATCAGACGCAGAAGTGATGCACTCAACGCCCGCTTCAACAACCTGCAGTCAAAGTGAGTTGATGAGGGTGTGTGATGGTGATGAGGATGAGGATGTGTGATGGTGATGAGGGTGTGTGATGGGGATGAGGGTGTGTGATGGTGATGAGGGTGTGTGATGGTGATGAAGGTGTGTGATGGTGAGTTTGGTAGTCTGTCAGTTTAGGGGTAGATTGAAACGAAGACAGGAGGGTCGCTTGCTCTGCTCTGGGCTTTTACCACCTGTTCCTGAGCAAAAGTTTCAAGGGGTGGCCTAGATTGTAAGTCATCGGAATGTTTTCCCTTTATTTCTGCAGAATGTGGTTCACCTAATAACGTAACAGTAATATAAGGCGTCACAGCCATCACAATAATCCTTTATATTTAGCGTAGCGAGAAACGAATTACCAAGTCAAACGATTGCCAATAATGACAGCTAAGCGCCCATTTGACTGATTACTGCCTCTCCACTCGGTTCCTGCTAGTGCGTTGAAACATTATGCGAGGTTTATAATGCGGATTGAATTGTTTTAAATATTCCATTGTACTGTTTTTTTACATGCATTTCGTAATGTTTGCGAGTCATTTTGTCCACAACGGAAGACATTATGCCCATTTAATGTTTCTCGTAACCGTGTGAAAAGTAATTCCATGAAAAATTGAGCCTAGGACAAAAACATTGATTTAAGGGTAACGGTTTATAATGTTATAGCACAGATGCAACTAATCAAAATTATACCAGCTGATTGTGAGACATCACCACTAATTGAACAAAACGAGTGAATGAGTGTTTTGAACTCCTGTGAACCTTCAACTTGCCCTGCACTTCTCAGGCGGTCCTGCCATCCTATTGGCTTGTGTGAGCTGCTCAGAAGGATTCCCGCCGGGTTTATATTTGTCATCAATGAATTTGAATCGTAAGGCTGATGACATGTGGTCAAGTGTTTCGTTATTTCATAATTCATAGCTTCCTGGTCGTCGATCGTCACGAACTCCCTTTGACCTAACGCGGTCCATCTACAAAGTTTTCTCTCTGCTTCCATAGAAAATTTCCTCTCACTTTGAGGGGGACTTCAAGCTTCGTCATATCATGGGAAAATGTGTCCTCGTCATCGACCACCCTCGACAATTATAAATAATAATGAAATTCTTTAATCATGAAACGCCTCGTGGTAATTTGGGTGTTTAAATTTTTTTATCTTCCATGCATAATACGCGTTAAAACTAGGGTACAATTTAATCGAATAAGTTATTTGATTTTACATAAAGTTTGCTAATTCTATCTACTAAAATGGACTTCTATGGAATAAATGAGGACGTTCATGTTCTTGCGACATCAGAAAATATTTCATGTCTAAATCATGCATTTAATCCGTGTGTATCTACGTTTCACTATTTCGAGGGCTGTTGTCCTTTTCACTGCGTTACATCAACCAAAAATGCTTTTCAGTAATGAACATGAATGGAACATTAGACAAGTATAACAATTGTGCTCTGACTTGAATCTCCAGCTCCAGATCAAGTTGTCACAGAAAACTGGAAAAAAACAATGACGCAATCGTCGAACACCTTTCAAGCATTTTCATCCAATCTCTTACAAATTGCACTTGCCCTTTCAATTGAAATTGGACAACGTTATTCTAATAGAAAAAACGTGTCAAAAATTGTCTCGGAAATCTACGACCAATTAGTCTCACTTCAGTCATTGGCAAATTGATTGAAAGTTTGATTACCGATAAAATTACAGAATTCTTAGAAACAAACAAGCTGATGTGTGACTCTTAGCATGACTATACACGCAATCGTTCCTGTCTTACGAACCTGCTAATTTTTTTATAATACTATTGAATTTCACGACACGAAATCTCCAATCGTTACCATCGATCTTGATTTCCAAATAGACGTTGATAAATTTATTCACAGACGATTAATTAGTAAATTGCACAGCATCGGTAATCGGGGCAAGCTAAATAACTGGATAAATAGTTGGCTCACGGACAGACGGCAGCCAGTCGTACATAACGGAGCTTCCATCCCTTAGGGTGTAATGTTGCAAGCGGCCTATCTCACGGATCCGTTTTAGGTCCAGTCCATTTCGTAATATTCATAAATGATCTCGGTAGAAACGTGCTATCGAACATTAGCTTGTTTGCAGAAGATGATAAGCTAGTAGTTAAAATAAAAACAGATCTTGAGTGTCAACAGATCCAATTAAACCTTGAACATAACTATGGATTGACAGAAAAGTGGGAAATGAAATTGGATATCGACAAATTTGAAGTTATAAACATGGGTCATCACAACACCGAGCACAATTATTCCATATCCGGCAAGAATTTGATCCCTGTGACCGAAGAGGAAATAGGTGTCATCATTAGAAATAATTTTGAAAGCAGCAAACAATGTAACGATGCTGCTAAAAAATGAAGTCACACGATGAATTCGTTAGATTGCATTACGAATTTTCAGGTCATTTCAGGTTTCCATATCTTAGACAAGAAGACATTAAATTAGAACAGGTTCAAAGTAGAGCTACTAAACTTATCCCCTCGTGTCGCAATAAATCGTACGAAGACAGACTTCGCGAGCGCAACGTTTATTTGCTAGACAAGCGTCGAGTCAGAGGTGACATGATCGATGTGTGGAAGATTATGAAGGAAAGGGAGAGCGTCGACCGAGCTGGGCCTTTTACACCAGATCCGAACGGAGTGACCATGAATGATGGATACAAAATCGTTGGTAAGCGTTTCTTACACGACATGACGCGTAACTTCTTCCCGTGTAGAGGTGTCGAGGAATAAACTAACTTCCACGGAAAGTTGTTAATACCAGTACAATCAAACCGTTCGTGTCGCGGCTCGACAAATACTAGCAGAATCGCCCTTAACTTGCTTTCGCTTCAGAACCCCTCTCTGTCATTTGAACCAGCATATTTGTTACGAAAACTGGGGTCTATAATTGACAGCCGCACGGTTAAAATAGTGCCCGGCATTGGCACCAGTACGGTAAAAAGGATGTCCGGCTATACCTACGCGTAGCAAAACGGTGTGCAGCAATGACACTGGTCAGCATCGGTTTAATGAGAACTGAAACTGAGACCAAATTAAATTAACATCGTGGGTCGGTGCCTATCTCTTCAAGTGATGATTTTAGTTGTTTCAAGTATCGTCGTTTAATGCTAGTTATTACTACAGCCTTTCCCTTTCATGATCTTTTAATACACTATCAGAACAGTGTAGACTTAAAATTACATTACACGGAAATTGGTCTGATTGGTTTCCTACAGGAGCTGGTATATAATGTAATGCTAGCGCATAGTGAAGATGGGCCGTGATTGGCTGTTGAAAGCATCAACCGACTCCCAGAGTGCCACTCGCAGTTCCGTGGGAGGAGTACACTACAGGACCAAGAAAAATAAGAGACATTCGCAAATGTTGCAGTATTAAATAGTAATTGCAGTTGCTGTGTTCAAACAACTGCACAAGGTAGCTCATTTGGCGAGTAGGAGAGAGAACGGAAAATGATGCAATGTATTATTATTACGAATGTAGCCATTCGGGACGAGCATACGGATAATCCGAAGACACTATGATTTGCATTGCATCTCAAAGGGAATTTCGTTAATTTCACGGTGCATAACTTGGCATGCAGCCAGTTTGAGATGAGAACAAACAAGGAGCGTGGTTCCAGTTTGGCTGATATCAGATGGTCTGATTGGTTTCCTAGAGGAGAGAGTTTGCATATTAATATAAATTACAGCCCGACAAGCATCCAATTACTAGCAAGTTCATATACTGCATGGCTTCCCGGAGACCATGAGTCACCACATACCGCCACTTGGGGGAAATTGATAGCTGTTGACATGGTCCGTTTGATTTTTTAGAAGAGATGCGCTTTATATTTACCTGAATTACATGAACAACATATAGTTTAAATACTGGTTGGCGCTGTGGATACCTTGTACCGTAAAACGACACTCAACACTGGGACGCAATGCGAATGGTTCGAAGATGTAAGCGGTTCTGGTTTAGAGTGTCATGTTTTGAGAGTCCGATGTACTCTCGCTGCTAAGTTTTACAGCTGCTTATATACTATCCACTTTTGGAGATTTTTTTCCTGCTCTCACCTGCCGACGGATGAGCAGTATATTGGTATTCTTTTAGAATACTTTGTTTCCTAAAGGAAGATCATTGATAAACATTTGTTTCTTTTTCGGAAAATGCATTTGCACAGTCTCGGTCCTTCTGATCCCGATGTTAAAGTCACTCCCGTTCCGCGTTGACCGACCGTGGGTGTGTAGCGAGCTGACTGTTGATCGGGTGAACTTTCCTTCCATGGGTTGGTGGTTAATAGATTCTTCGGGAAGCTGCGGCCTGTTGGTGATGCGACGCCAACATTTGTCGCATTTCTTGTGCAATTCTTGCTTCTGCACTATGAGCAGTTTGCTTTAATTCTGGAGCAAACTCATCTTAAGCGGCCAACCGTACTACGAATGCAGCAGACCTTTTTGACAGCCGTTGGGTTGTCATGGGGGAGTTCTTTGTTCAAAGGGAGATACATGGATACGACGAGTGGAAGTAGTAGTGAATAACACTACTAATGATGATAAAAATTGTTTTAATAATACTGATTTGCTCTGCTTAGTGAATAACACTGCTAAATGATGATACAAATTGTTCTAATATTGCTCTGCAGCAGGGAATAACACTACTAATGATGATACAAATTGTTCTAATAATGCTGATTTGCTCTGCAGCAGTGAATAACACTACTAATGATGATACAAATTGTTCTAATAATACTGATCTGCTCGGCAGTAGTGAATAACACGTCACGGCGTAATGACGCTCAAAAGCCTAGTCCGATCATTGTCCCCGTTGCAGATTAAAAACATTATAGAATGCTTGAATTGAAATGGAAGTTGATGCATATTGACATCACCGATGGCAAAACCAGAGGAAAGAACTTTCTGTGTGTCGGGAAATGCCAGACTATCCCCACTTGCACCTCCCTTACTGCCATAACACACAAGAAAGCGTCATGAATAGTCGCTCTGTGTCTACTATGGATGATCATAAACAAAGGCAATTTCTAGTTAACACAGGTGAAAGTATCCTGTCAATAGTTGGAAAAACTAAATTGCCCTGAGCTCTTGTGTGGCTCAATCCTATGCACAATTATTCGACTCATTCGGCATTTTGAGACTCCAAATTAACGAACAATTAAACCCCGTGAAATTCCAATCGGCGGTATAAAATACAAAAACTAACACACAATAAGGCCTCGTGAAATGTAATCCACGCATATAGTTCTATTCTGTGTGACACAATTAGGCATTGTAGAGTTCTGTTTTAGCTACGTGCTATCGATTTGCTACCATCGGCAGTTTGGAAGACAAAACTAACGCACAATTAGGCTTCGTTGAATTGTATTTTCCACCATTAGGTAGCTGGCTCAATTGCAGCGGATGCGGTGCAGCCTCTTATGGGTTGTGCTGGCCGGTGTTGTTTTGCCGTCTGCAGGTCTTATGACCAGAAGGTGTAGTGCCTGCTCAGGCATTAGTCAGACGAGCGCTGTAGGGCGCAGTAGTATCAGGCATTAGTCAGACGAGCGCTCGTAGGGCGCAGCAGTAGCCAGATACGTGGTTCCCTGAGAAGCGGTGCCTTGCTGTCTGGTGAGCCTTTTCACGGTTGATGCTCTTGATCGATGAATCATAACCTTATGAAATCTGTGATTATCGAGTTGTTTGCGGTTATGCCGCTAGAAGGCGTGGTGCTGTCCACTGATTAGCCTCTTCACGGCTCAATTGTTGTTGTGGGGTCATGCATGTAGACTAGCAAAGTTAGAAGCGTTAAACGATTGCTGTTGATGAACGTGGTTCAGGTTACTCTTCAGGTGGGAGGCGTGAACATTGTGTCCTCCGGCTGGTTAAATATTATTTTATGCGCAGTGTCAGGTGCGTAGCCGTCTCGCTACTGTGAGAGGGGTTGTGCGGAGGTGGTGCATAGTGCGGCATGAGCGTACCGGCTTCAATAGTGCGTATGGAGCAGTGATTGTGGGCTCTTCCTTGCACTAGAGACACTTGTAAAGTCTAATTCTTCATAAACACTTTGATAAAAACCATCGTTGATATCGATTCATGCTGGGTGTAGCGACTGTCAGGTGAACGAACACGACACAAAGGACACATTTTAAATGAATAAACCATCGCTCAAGAACAATGATGGTGTATTTTACATTTATTTTGTCTATGGATATTGCGTTTGGATTACTTTTTTTGTATTTCGTAGGAGACTATTTTAGGTTATATTGTTCAAATTTTTTAAGACTTAGTTTTGAACTAGGAGGCGCCGGGGGTCTACTAGTCGACCAATTGCATGCTATTCTTTTCAAAGAGTAATCCAAACTAAGGATTAGTGACGAAATATTGATCTAATAACTTACCTCGTGTGGATGATATAAGGGTTAATTTGGTTACTGCCTACTAGTAACATAAACTATGCATTATCCAACATTTTATGTGGCATAAGGGCTATTTACAGCCCGTTTTATCACCAAATAACAGTTGTTTGCAATACCGTTTCAATAGTCGATACGGATAAACATTTTTTTAGTATACCCATGAAAACTCTTTGTGACAGATATTTGCTATTTTGTTTGATTGTAAAAAAGTTTCGTTAAATAACATTTGACCAATTTCGATCAGCTGCTGTATTCAATTTAGAAGTCTCTACAAATTTTGATTTCTGTTCTGATGAAGACCAATGTTTTGTAAGGAGCGTTGTGCTACGTATTGGACTAGCCATCATTCAGTTAGTGGAGTTTCAATGCTATCATTTTAGTCAATGTTATTCGTACGCATCCAATAAACATTACCTCGGCCTCTAAAAAGAAACGTGAACGCTTACTGCCCGCGGAGTGCAAGAGCAGCATTAAAGGGCCAGAAATAATACTAGCGGCAGTTTTCTTTCCGCGAGGCATGTTTGACAGCAGAATTCTGTGATCTTGGATGTGGCAAAGGAAGTACTCGTAAAGACCATTGTTTGTCAAAAGACTTGCGGTGGGTTTGGATTTCAGATTCTTAGCATGACCAAGTTTGGTAGTTGAATTTTATTTGCCAAAGAAACGTGTCCCAACAAAGAAGTATTCTTGCGTGGAACTTGACAAGTTTGTTCTGGCCTTGAGAGCCTAAACTCTTGCAATCGCTGATTTGTGGACAACTTGAAAGGCCCTACCTTCTGCCAACCGAGACATGTACTGTTTTTGTATCTGTGAGGGTGCAATGCTTAATCTTGTCATCCGTATATTGCAACAAACTCTCATAATTTCAGTTCTGGGATGCAATGAATCCTCGTTTATTTTAAAATGCTTTGACACATCTATGAAAATTGTGAGACTGTTTTTTTTTTGCAATTATGAAATAAAAATTGAAAATACTTGTCCCCTCGAGACGTGGATCTTACATGATTGTTAGCCATCGTCCGGCCGAGGCAAAATCGTTTCTACTTTCACTTCCTTTCTTCGGTCTATCTCTATGGCAACTGTCAAATGCTAAGGTTTTTAATACTGCATATGGGTCGAATCTATAACAGCCCAAGTTGAAAATCAATGCTATACGCAGAGATCAACGACGGTTTTCCTCATAATACTTTCTAATTCACAAATTCTCCAGAATTTTGCACAATGCTAACTAAGGCTTCTCCAATAATACGTAAATTTCCGTGTATTGTAGCACAAAAGGAATCCAAAGCATTGTGTGCTTCTCTCCTCGTTGACTTCCCCGAAATTTGTTTATAATTTTTCATGCTTGAGCTCTGAACTGCACGGAGTACTCGAGTGTGATGCTTCACAATGACGAGAGGTGCAAATAATAAGTGGAATTCGATGTTGCTTAATTCAAGTTACAGATAAGCAGTAGACGCACAACTCCACGTCGGCCTTTTTCAATTGTGTATTTTATTCCGAATTGCTGTTTAGAGTCTTGACTCTATGGAACCTTCGTTTTACGGATCAAGGAATCTTAAATGGCACAACACAAGTAGGGAGTGTTCCTACTGGAGTGGGTCAGGTGGCAGCCACGCTGTGACCACTCAAGAAAGACCAAGTATAGCTATGAAAAAGCCGTGCCTCTGTCCGTCCGTCTATCCGTCATATTCTATCTGTAATATGATCTGCGAGAATTAAGTAGACCTAGTCGGAATAGAAGAAGAAGTCAAGGTCTGCAACTTTTTTTTATGGTATCACAAACTAGACGCAAAACGTTTTGAGACCCAAAAATATTTTTTTAAGACTGCAGATGATATTCGTATCAAGAAAATGAAAAGAAGGGCTTCATTCGATCAATAAAGTGAGAATAAAGTGCGAACAGGCCGTCCACTAGAGATAAGCTGTGACGAATTCTTTTGAACTGGAGATGAGACTAATTTCACTGCACTGATGGAAGGTATGTTCTTTGACGAGATAGAGGAGACCAGGAGGAATTTTAGCCCATTGATTAATATATTAAAATAAAAATGCAACTTTACCCACGACGAAGCGAAGGTGCACTGCCCTGGTTTTCAAGAAAGCAAGTGTTAGCGATTTTGCTCGTTCCTTCGATTTATGTTCTTGCGTTAAAATTAAATATCTCTGGCATTTATTATCTGAGAATTATGTATTGAAATTATGAATATGTTTTGGCTGTAATGATCGCCGTACCTTTACTCTCGGGGGTGTTTCCAGACGAAGGATGCTAGGAACTCATAGCAAACAAGCCATGAAACCATGGCGGACCATGTGAACCCAAAGCAGACATTCCTTTGCATCCAAAGTAGGTGATGCTATGAACCCATTGCAATGGATGCTATGAACCCCATAGCAGAGAAAACGAATAAACCCATAGCAGAGGATGCTTGGAACCCTAACCAGAGAAAGCTATGAGCCCATTGCACACAGTGCTATGAGGGTTCACAGATGAAGATTCTAAAAATACATTAAAATTCAGCTTCTAGCGTAAACAGGGCGCCTAAGTATCTGTTTACCCTCTAAATGAGCACTATTATTCCACTCAATTGTCCAACTGAGAAAACAGTGGCAATAATCGACGCAGTTCTCGCTACTCAAACAAAGGAATTGGGCCGCGGTCTTTCGGCCGGCATTCAATCAGCATGTCTTTGATGTTGTGTAGAAATTGAACACTATATTTAGTCCACAACACCTGCTCCCTTATCCCCAACAATGAAGGGAGATGAAACGCCTACTTGTAATATCTATGGCTGTGATACCTGTTTATTTTAACCTATAATGTGGTCAGCTATGCAATATTGGCGTTGTTAGATGAACAGGTGTCAAGAGAACCAAACGCTGCGTCACTGAAAACACTAATAATCTGTTGGTGTTATTGGTAACTTATCTCGTGACATAACTTGTTATCAATACAGGCACCCTGAATAATCTGCCTTCCTTATTACAGACGAACCTATATTGCCCTCTTGAGCTTCGATGCGGGATGTTGGTGGGGCCATCGTTGTGTTGTTGGTGTCGATGCCAGCGACGTTTTTTTCACTAAAAGTTTGGTTCGCTAGATATGTGCATAAATATTTACCCAAGATAAAAAATAACCGACATGATATAAAGGTTACGATCATATGACATCGTATTTAATACAGTTATCACTGTTCCACTATCAATGACATGCACTGCATGTTCTTGTTAGCATATTTGAGCAAACAAATAATATTTATTTCTATTTATTTTATAAACGACAATAGACATCAATACAATTGGAACTCAGGACGGTCTCAAGTTTCCTATCCTCTGTCGTATTGTTTCCCCTCTTTTCCTGTCCAAAAAGTCATCTCCAGGTTCCCACTGTCAACTTCATCAACAACTTAAGTTCGATCCTTTCCTTGCTTTGTTTCCAGTATCCTGATGCGCGGCAAAGTGCTTCATGGCGCCGCCAACTCTCTCAACAACTTCGACAAAGCCCTCGAAAAGTTCTTCGGGTGGCTTTCGGAGGCGGAGTCGACGTCCAACATGCTGGACATGGAGGCCGACAAGGCCCTAGGATCTGGGTCCTTGAGCCATCGAAGGGACCAACACCCGCTACTGGGGCGCTCTGCGGGACATCTCAAGGTGAGTACCCCTAGAAATGTTGCGTGGGTCGTTCGAAGGTGATTACGAGAACATGCTCCGTGGGATGCTGAAGATAAAGATTGCTATGGTTCTGTGTCTAAAGATGATTATCGGTACAACCGTATGTTTAAGGATGATTACGACTCACGTTAAGGCTCTTGTAGAAATGAGGCCCAAATCAAATCTAAGGATGATTACGGAGCTATTTCGCGTTTTATTGTGAAGGGGCGATTATCGATGAAATTTTAAGAAGATAACTATCGGTGTAACTACATGTCTCATGATTATCCTCGGTATAGCTACAAGTCTAACGAAGAGTATTGATAGTTAAATGATTTAAGTTGATCATTGCCATGGTTACGTGTCTAAAGAAAATGACTGGGCTAGGTGCTGTGAGACGCCTAAAGGTGAGTACAGGTACGTGTCGAGTGGGTTAGGATACTTCAATGCGATTAACGGAATATTATGCATCGTGTGACCGAGACGATTAAAAGGGATTACCCAAGTCTTAGCAGATGTTCAACCCAACATGAAATGAAAGCCGACGCACCCACTTCCGCAGGAGCTGGTTTATGGACTCTTCCCTCGCAATTCAGTGTGGAACCACTTCTCAGATACCTTCGAGAAACCAGTCTCTTAGCTGAAATCTCTTTGTAATGATTGGCTGCTGGCTTGACGTTCGGAACCAGAGGACGTTGACTCCAGTGGACTAGAGCACCTTGCTCTAATCTATTTCAATTTGATTAAATGGGATTATCGGAAAATGTATTGTATAATCTCTTGTAGTGAGTACCAGTGAATGCCAAATACGATTAATTGCGAAGGTGGCTGGGCAAATGTTTGAAGAGGTGTGTATAACACACAAGAGTTGTGTATAACACACAAGAGGTGTGTATAACACACAAGAGGTGTGTATAACACAGAACTTACTGCAAATGGTATTATTTTTTACCACCCTTTTCATCTTGTGCTTGCTCATCTATAAACTCCATCTTATTTGGCAGGCACTGTTACTCACTTGAATAGTCCCTATACGACATGTCTCGACAACACAAGCAGTCATCTCATGCGATAGTCATAGTTGGTAACCGCGCCTCCTTGAATTGTGATGGATGAGTACTGGTCGTGAGTACTGGTCGTGAGGACTGGTCGTGAGGACTGGTCGTGAGGACTGGTCGTGAGGACTGGTCGTGAGGACTGGTCGTGAGTACTGGTCGTGGGTACTGGTCGTGGGTACTGGTCGTGGGTACTGGTCGTGAGTACTGGTCGTGAGTACTGGTCGTGAGTACTGGTCGTGGGTACTGGTCGTGAGTACTGGTCGTGAGTACTGGTCGTGAGTACTGGTCGTGAGTGCTGGTCGTGAGTGCTGGTCGTGAGTGTTGGTCGTGAGTGCTGGTCGTGAGTGCTGGTCGTGAGTGCTGGTCGTGAGTGCTGGTCGTGAGTGCTGGTCATGAGTGCTGGTCGTGAGTGCTGGTCGTGAGCACTGGCCGTGAGCACTGGTCGTGAGCACTGGTCGTGAGCACTGTTACGATCGAGCTTCCACGGTTGCTCTAATCGGGTAAATCAAGGTTGGAATGATGAAACATTGGTTTTATAATTGTCTTTTTGTAACAGGTAATAAGACTAAAGTTACTCCATCAATAGAGTACTGAATATAGATTTGTAATAACGGACACAACGAACAAAGTGCATGTAAAAAAAAATGGTTAATTAACAGCCAAAATAAATGTATTAAGTGTAGGACAGGCGTAGGGTAGAGTAGGAGGACTGAGTGTGTGTTCTGTCGCTGCTGGCCAGAGTGTGTGTTCTGTCGCTGCTGGCCAGAGTGTGTGTTCTCTGCGGCCGATCGCAAGAGTGTCTGTTGCCCTCTGTCGTTCGGGGCTGCCCTGGATAATATGTGGGAGGGCCATGATCATGAGATTGAAGAAGATCCTCCAATCAGGGAATAGTTCACATTTTTGGACCAGCTAAAGAGGCGGGCCTTCTAATACCCAGACCTCATTGGTAAATATAAAATTGAGTCTTTTAACGGATTTTGTTGGCTCCTCCCATTTATTGTTTACCATATATGATACCCCTGAGCTAAACAGTGTAGTGGGATCTAGTCTTCCCTCCCCCCTATCGCTGACACGGGGATTTTCAAGGAGCGCGAATGGTCCTCAATTCGTCAATGTCTCCTACGTTATATAATCCGAGAAAGAGGCCACCTGTTTCAGTAAAACAAACATCGAAGGGGGAATTAAAAATATGCTAGG
>SDVV010012362.1:0-15486 GCA_016164225.1 Gammarus roeselii
GATCATCCTGATCCTGATCATCCTGATCCTGATCATCCTGATCCTGATCATCCTGATCCTGATCATCCTGATCCTGATCCTGATCATCCTGATCCTGATCATCCTGATCCTGATCATCCTGATCATAATCATCCTGATCCTTATCATCCTGATCATATAGAACATCCTGATCCTGATAATCCTGATCCTGATCATCTGATCCTGATCATCCTGATCCTGATCATCCTGATCCTGATCATCCTGATCCTGATCATCCTGATCCTGATCATCCTGATCCTGATCATCCTGATCCTGATCATCCTGATCCTGATCATCCTGATCCTGATCATCCTAATCCTTATAATCAAGATCTTGATCATCTTGATCCTCCTGATCCTGACCATCTTGATCCTGATCATCATGATCCTGGTCATCCTTATGTCAATTATCCTGAATCTCATTATTCTGATAGTTTGACCTCTGATTCTGATTATTCTGATGGTGGTCATCTTTATCCTGAGAGTCCGGACATCGATCGCCCTAATCTTCTCTAACATGATCGTTCTCTCACTGATTCAGCAACACCTGGATCTTGCCGGCCTGATGTCTCGTGGCGTCCTTGTCAAGTTCATTCACTCTGTGAAATTGATCCTCCTCATCTTCATCGTCCTCAACCTAATCGTCCTGATCTTGATCATTCCAGTCGTTCTCTTCTTGTTCCTGATCATTTAATCCTTATATTTCTGATCTCGATATTCCTACCCGCGTTCACAATCCTAATCCCGGCGAGTAAAGAGACCTATTTTTCACGCATCATAATGCTGAAGAGGGCACAGAACTCATTGGACCGACTTGCTATGAACAATATGATATAGTTCGGTGTCTTTCTTCGTAAGGGCTTCAACTTGTTAGAACCACCAAGTGGGCGCCATTGTAGTGTTTTCGTGTTTCATTAGATTTAAAATCGTACAATAAATAATCATTCACACTTCCGGGATGTGAAAATATTTTTTTTATAACAGTCAATGTCAAATGAGGCATTGGTCCTCTTAACTTGAACGTATTCTTTTTAGAAGCAGATTCAGACTGATAACTTGGGGTCTGAAAGTATCTATTTTACTAATACTTTTTACGCATAGTCGTACAGATACAGATAAAGATACAGATACAGACACTAGGCCGCATCCCCCAGAAAGGGGGTGGCAGACGGCAAGGCGCACCGACGGCAAGGCGCATAGTCATAAAACAGTATATACGTTAATTTCAGCAACTTGAAAATCAATCTATACACTATTTAAAACTAACAAAGAATCTGCGGTGATTTTCATTATCATTCAAATAATGATGACCTACACAATCATTGCAGTCACAAAACCAACCGAAACACCGAACGCCGTTCAAGGTCACAGAGTATGATTTGACACACCAGAGCTTGTACTACGGAAAATCGCCCGTCATAAAACCTGTTGCCATGCCGTACATGGGGTTCAAGTCACCCTCAATAGGGTACCAGGCCACTCTAACATTGGATCCCAAACAAAAACAGCTTCCTGCCTACTTCTGAAATAGCTGCCTCGAATCGAAGTACGAATATTGATTCAGTACCAAGATATCTCAGCACAAGCAGAGTTCACCATTATAGTGAATTACAGATTATAATGAACCAACAATGCATTGCTACACGTCACAAATCTTGTTCATGTGTTCTGTCATTGGTCAATTCAACCCACATGTCCTGACGGACGTCTTTCCGCTGACCACGTTGCCCTACATTCCCACCAGAGGACCTCTCGGAATGAAGTAGTAAGTGAATTGCAGAAGCGATCCTTCACACCAAACAAAGACGAGCAGATTAGACGGCTTCTGCAAGCATACTAACCTGCCTGAACCTGCTCAACAGATCACAATTGAATTGGAATTATAGCATCCCTACAAGCCGCAGATAAATTTGCATGATCACATCACGTTGAATTGAAATCCATGCGTCTGCCACGCACTGTATCTCAACCAGCGACAGAATCTGCATCTGCTGCTTGCAGGCTACCCTACTGATGCTTTGATGTGTTGTATCCGGGCTTGTATGGTAGTGAGGTCCGCTGCTGTTGCATCATTTTGCCTTAGCGTTTAATACAGCTAAATATATACATATACGACATCGCATGGCCTTGGCTGAATTTTGCCTCTTCTTGACACGTTCTCGTAATATTGAGTTGTTAATATCGCTTTCAAACGTTTATAGTAATGATAAAGCAGTTTGAGTCACTGTTCCCAAGTCGCAATTGTATCGTATATTATCGTTATTATATGTTATTGGAATTGCTGCTCAACGATAGACCAAACATTCCGTCTGACTTATACACCAGCATCCAAGTGTCGTATAACAGCTGCACAATTTGCTGATTGAACCCGCTCGTCTTCAGTGATACTACTTCGTTAGCATTGTGGTGTTATCGTGGCGAATTCGTCATCATTAAACAATGGTAATTAATAGTCTAACTTTACTAAATGTAAAGAAACATCTAGAGCCGTATATAGGTTATCAACCACGTCTGAATTGATAACTTCGGTTTCGGCGGTGAATTTTTTTCGTAAATGATACTTCACGAACACTCATTCCGTTTCCCATCAGATTACATCAATGCTGACCTTCACTGTTTACAAATTATCACATGCGCAGTCGGGGTTTTCTGCTTTAAACCCTTGTTTTGCACGCTACTCGCTCTCAGATCTCCTCGAATGCAGCGACGCCTCAGTAGGAATGCAGCCCTCGAGGGGGTCCGACCGTCCCCACTGGCGCAACATTCGTCCACCGGCTCTCCAACCCCGGGGTCACAGTCTCCGTCAGTGC
Organism: Gammarus roeselii; assembly: GCA_016164225.1. Classification (NCBI taxonomy): domain Eukaryota; kingdom Metazoa; phylum Arthropoda; class Malacostraca; order Amphipoda; family Gammaridae; genus Gammarus; species Gammarus roeselii. The sequence continues at coordinate 2,828 of SDVV010012362.1, forward strand.
AATCTGGCCTTGCCGTACAAGTTCTCCCAATGCCGGGGATGACTATGGCCAGGACCACACCGGTAACTCCCCCGCCTTTGCAACCAAAAGAACCAGTTGTCAAGAAGAACGTGTGCGGCCCTCCCCCTCCTCCACCCCCGTTCATAATTAGCTCTGGTGATTTCAAGCTAAGTCCTCCCGAGATAAAGTCAGTTCCATCAGGATCTAAGGCTTCTGCTTCACCTCCAATGCCGTCGTACGTCTCAAATGAACCTGTCATAACGACACCGAGTTCTCCTCCTTTATCGTCCCCTCCCTCCAACCCACGTTCACCCTCTCTCTCTTTGGCTTCCACGAACTCAAATGACTCGGGAACCAACATTCCTGCTCCGCCTCCGCCCCCACCTCAGTCGGGAGCAGCGCGCAGGGCGTCCATCGTCAAGAATGGCTTCAATGGAGAGTCAACTCCACCAATCCCAGTAGCCGCTACTCATCCATCTTCGAATCTAGTGTATGTACCAAAATCACAAACTCTTAGTAAAGACGCTGAGGCTAGTGAGTCAAAAAATAATAATACTGGCGCGGCAGCTTCATTTATTATCTCGCCCAATTCATTTGGCGAGTCTGATACATCGAGAAGTAGAGAGTCATCCAGCATGGCTGTGGAAGATTCATCCACAAGTTTCAGGGAAGAGTCTGCCTCTCCTTCTGTGGCATCTAACATCGATCGGCCAGAAGAAAACATGGAGCATTATAACAGCAACGAATCGTTGCTGAAACAAATATCAGCACTTGAGCAAATTACAGCAAAACATCAAAGTAAACCAGAGTCATCCTCAGGTCTTCGGGTGTCGAATGGAAATGACCGAATCAGCTTCAAAACCCCAGAAAGGCAGGCCTCCGAACCTAAAGTTCAGCCGATTTTACGACTTAGTTCTGCTTCTAAGCAAGTAAATTCTCAACAGCAACACGACGAAGAAGAATCGCATCGGAAAGAGCTTGAACAACAAGAACAGAAAAAAGAACTTGAAGAGCAAGAACGTCAAAGGCAATTTGAGGAGCATGAACGACAAGTGCAATTTGAGGAACAAGAACATCAGAGGCAATATGAGGAACATGAACGACAAATTCAAATCGAAGAACAAGAACGCCAAAGGCAGTTGGAAGAACAAGAAAGACGTCAGAAGCAATTGGAAGAACAAGATCGTGAGAGACGGTTACTAGAAGAACGCAAACAGCAAGATGAAATGGAACGTCAAAGACAACAAGAACTAGAACGCCAAAGACAGCAAGAATTGGAACGCCAAAGACAGCAAGAATTAGAAAAAAAGAGAGAACAAGAACAAATCGAGCGGCAACGTGAAACTGAAAGGAAGAAACAACAGGAAGAGCAGGAACGACTAAGGCAGCTAGAAGAATCTCGTCAGAGACAAATAGACGAAGAAAAGTGCAGACAGCTTGAAGCTCAGCGCCTGCAAGAACTAGAAAACCAAAAACTTAAAGAAGAACAAGAATGGCAGAGGCATCAACAACAAGAAGAGCGAATGAGGCTAGAAGAGCAAGAACGACAGCAACAACAGCTGCAGCAACAGCTAGAGAACCAAAACCGATTGGTGCGACAAGGATCTGTCCCCGTACAAGTGAGACAAGCATCCTTCAGGGCTGATACAAACCAGCTACGAAACCAGGCAGCGAATCAAGGGAGTCACCACGTTAGAGCCTCAAGTGTCAGTCGGAGTCCAAACGTAAGTCCAACCAGCGGTCTAATAAAGGCTCCTCTTCCATGGATGTCTGCTATCCCTCGACGAGAGACCTCAGCTCCTCCCGAGTTCGTGAACTACGCACAGACAGCTCAGTCACGACTGCAGCAGCAGCGTGCACAGCGTCAGCAGTCTTTCGAGCAGGGAAAGGCGCCACAGGCTCCTTCGCCAGTACTCAAGGAAGCCGTGGTGGTGTCTCCGCCCGTTGTCTACCAGCATCCTGGCCAGAATGACTTCAGTCGCAGTACTTTACCGCGGAACACCAAGCTGAACAGTGGGCCAGCCCAGAGACCTTGGGTGGCAAAGCATCAACTGTACCAGCCGCAACAACAAACAAGTGCACAACAGCCTGCTCCACGACCTTTGTACCAGCAGCCTCAACAACCACAACTAGCAGGGCCTGGGCAGAGGTGGCCTGAAGTCAAACAACCAAACTACCTACGTCAACAATCTTCCCAAGAGAGTAGTCAGCGAACGATCTCAATCGGTGGGCCAAAGGTTAGAATTATTCCGATTACTGTAGAACAAGACAGTTCATCGGATCAGGAACAGCCCTGCGTGTCTTCTTCTGTGAACACACCAACGATTCGAAGCGTTCCAATCGATTTATGCTACGGCTCGTACCAGCCATCAGCCCCAGGGGGCCTCAACTCCAACCCGGCGTCTCCCCGCACTCCACAGACGCCACCGTCAAGAGTTCCTCTGCCCATCAGTACCCCAACCTCCCAACGCTGGCCTCAGCAACCTTCCTTCACAGCTCCACAACAGCATCAAGCACAGCAGCAACGTTTTCCTTTGCAACAACAACCTCCTTCTCCTCAGCAACAACCTCAGAAGGTTAACTACAATAACCCTATCGGGCTGTACAGTGACAGTAACGCCGTGGAGGCGCTGCAGCAGATGCAGCAGAGCTTGGCTCAGCTCAACACCGGCCTGCAGAAGTAAGTGGTCACCGTCGCTCACACCTTCCTTTTTCCTCTCTCAGAGAAGCATGACCTCTGGACGTGACCTGATCGTTTTGATGAGTCTTGGTGCTCTGTTCAGTTGTAGATAGAAACCTATAGTAGAGTCTTGCGTAGAACAGCAGTGCTCGTTAAACATATATTTCAGGACATGAGGCTCTGCTTTTCCAGGTGACTTGATAAGTGAATTTCGGTTTCTATGATTGAATTTTGTAACAAGAAGTGAATAATTTTTTCTTAAAATCATGCAGCCTTGGATTTTTTGTTTGTTTATTTAAGCACTTAGCCAGCGTATGTTCAATCGAATATTTGGTATAGTTTTATTATTGCATTCATTTTTTAATTTGATAATAGTTTTGTTAAATCTTAAAAACGGCACATTTTTCATTAAAGCATTGCTACATGTGTTCCGATGTAACAATATCACCAAAAATAATTTAAGTAACACTCACGCTCTCTTGGCATAGATCATTAGGTTATCTTTCTGTTTTGTTTTTGCAGTGCCTACCCGAAATTTATCCAAGAAACAATCAGCAACTCCCTGCCAACTCGCAGTGTCTCTAGGTACAGCCGACTAGCTGTGTAGTCAGTTTTGTTCGAAGTTACCTCCCTGTGTACGTGACAGCATCTCTGCTTACTCTACTTACTCGTTTTTCATTTGTCTTTTTAGACTAACTCATCAATGTACCAACCACCTTTCAAATAGTTGAACTATTAGTCGTCGTTTCTTAATGTAACTCCGTTTGTTTGTAAAAAGGTCTCGCTGTGTAAATTTTGTAAGACGCCACAACAAATGACACTGAAAATAATTCACATCGTTCAATATTGTCACGTTGGTAACATTATGATCCTTGAATCACAGTTTCATTTCCTGGTTAATAACACTCGATTGGCAGCTGAAGCTAACCGCTGAGCGTTTGGTCTCAGCCTCCCAAGCACGATCGTGTACGACGAACCTATCATTGATTAGAGTACGATGCACTTATCATTGATTATAGTACGATGCACCTACCATGGATTAGAGTACGATGCACCTATCATCGATTAGAATACGATGCACCTATCATTGATTAGATTACGATGCACCTATCATTGATTAGAGTACGATGCACCTATCATTGATTAGAGTACGATGCACCTATCATTGATTAGAGTACGACGCACCTATCATTGAACTGGATACGATGCACCTATCATTGATTAGAGATTGACGCACCTATCACTGATTAGAGTACGACGCACCTATCATTGATTAGAGTACGGCGCACCTATCATTGATTAGAGTACGGCGCACCTATCATTGATTAGAGTACGGCGCACCTATCATTGATTAGAGTACGGCGCACCTATCATTGATTAGAGTACGACGCACCTATCATTGATTAGAGCGCCCAGCGATGCAATCATTCGCTGGCCTTTCTTATGCTCTACCAGACTGTCATTGTGTCTGCACTTATCAGTCGTCTCGTTAACACAACAGCAGCAACAATTGCAATATCGTACGGCTGGAACGACCTTAATTCGCCCAGTTTAGTTGCAGTCAAATCATCAATGGAATACAGTCGCCCTTCAAGAGTCTTATGTTTGCTTTAATACAATCTTCCCGCTATCGCTGTCGTAGTTAACTGCTGTGTTTGATGGCATTATGTATCTACCCTGTTAATAAAGTGTTTGTGTGGAAATTAATCGTGTTTGCTTTGGATACACCAACGTTTGCAGATGAATAACACACGCGCTCCTACAACGGATTCTTTTTTCAGATGGTTGGAAAATGCAAGTAAATATTTTGTTGCCTAATTCAGTTATTTTCTTCCCCTAACCTTCTTAAGCTACGTGTTTGTGTGTTTTTATTCCCGTTGTTCTTTAAGCCACGTCCACGCTACCATTAGGACAGGTAGCCCACCAGAACATTCTTTTTAAAGTGTTATTCATAGTTTTTCTGTAAATTAGTAATTATACTTTTTATTAATCACACATTGCAATTAGTGTGTTCAAATTATCTGTAAAAGATTTTGAAACATCTGATTTGTATCCAATTCCAACGATTCGTAATATCAACAATGTTGAGTTTTCCAGAATGTACTTGCTTTTCTTGACAGCTTTTTTGTACTGAGTCCCAACACTGTTATTGTGGCTCCCTTTTGTGATAAGATAATATGACTAAAGAGTTTAGGTTGATAAGATGCTTGTAAATATGTGAGGTGTCCCAGTGCCAACTCGCTCGATGAACTCGTCTTTCTTAACTTCACGAACTTCTTGGGCAGGGTCGATAACAAGGTTTTTAGCCAAATATAGTGAAGAATATCTGTTCCAGACTTGAGATGCTAGTGGTTGTTTACGGTTCATTTAAGGAATAAAGTGAAACATAAGACTATCTTTTATTTATGGTCGTTCATTTATTATTCAGTAGACAAACTATCCTACAACTGAACCATCATCTTTCCATCTTCAATCACAAAAATGTCGACATGTATGCGTTTTGTCGTACAAAATGTACAAGGGTGCTTCCTTAATATTAGTGAAAGCAGAGTGAGCGTTCATACACGTCTATTATGGAACGTTGTCAGTGCATCATACATCTTTTCAAGGAATAAATTAATAATGTATTCATAGAGCTGGAGACGCTCCATCTTGTTAGTATCCCCTCTTAGGTGAGGGGGCTAAACTTGTTCTACAAATCACACTCGGGGCGGACGATTTGACTCCCCTCTGCTACTCAAAGTACAGTGGGACAAGTCTTCACGCCCATTTTTTGTAGTTCAGAAAGTGTTTATTGGCGACTAGTCGACTCATGAAATTTTATAAACTACTTTTTTTGAAAGCGATTCCTATAGCAGCGAGAATTTATTGAACTAATTTTGATATTTATTTTTTTGCATCACAAGTTTTTTGCACAACAAACTTATAGGATTTATTTTTTCAGCTTCGAAAGTCGATAGCAACGAAAAATAATAGGATCTAACCGCTAGGCGTTTGTCAGCCAGATGTTGTAGAAACAATATGAAGGCGCCGTTCAAAAGGGGATGAGTTTAACGACAACATATTGCTCGCACAAAGTAATAGTAGAACGCATTCAAATATTTTAAGCGCGTTATAAAATTATAGAACCTATTTGTTTAGCCTCGACAAAGATTAAATCAGTTTTGGCCTGATATTTATTAGGATATACAATTTTCATAGTACTAGTTGTTCTTGACGATAACACTTCTCAGTGAATTTTTATTTTAGGCGCCTAAAGAGCGTTTACTAAGGTGGTTGGGAACACCGAAGGTTCGGCCATCCGCGTGAGTGGTCACTACTGATGTGTCCAATTTCTGATTCATTACTTTTAGAGAAAAACATGTCGTCGTACAACTCTTCCTCTTTCAAACGATGACTTTGGTTTGTCTATACGACGTTTGGTTGACTAACAGTTAGCTAGCCATCTTATAGACTTACAGCGCAAAATGCAATTTCTCCATTTGCACCTATTAGTTTCGATCATAAAAACTTCGGTGCTCGAGAGGTATCTCAAATGTAGGAGACTGCAGCACGTAATAGTGTGTTTAGGTCACGATATATGAGGTTTCTTCAATTGGCATGGCAAGGCTTCTTTTGCTGACGTCATAGCTGGATTAAGAACATTGAAACCCCGCCCACTGCAGTTCCTTGTTCCTGCCACAACTCAGTCTTGACTAACACTTCCCCGCCCGCTGCGGTTACTTGTTCCTGCCACGGCGCAGTCTTGCTTAACACTTCCCCACCCGCTGCGGTTACCTGTTCCTGCCACAGCGCAGTCTTGCCTAACACATTTATATAATGCACGTCCCCCTCCCCACAGTCCCGGCCCGGGGGTCGCCATTGCTCCCGACGTGAACTCCGCCCCCATGCAGTCCCGCTCCTTCCGCATCCTGCAGAACGTCGTGGACAGCGAGGCCTCGGGTGAGGGGAAGGGAAGAGCTGGGGTCGTGGACAGCGAGGCCTTGGTGAGGGAAGGGGAGGGATGGGTCGCGGACAGCGAGGCCTCGGGTGAGGGGAAGGGAAGGGATGGGCTCGTAGACAGCGAAGACTCGTATGAGGTGAAAAAGAATGGAGTTGTGGACAGCTTGGCCTCGGGTGAGAGGAAGGGAAGGGATGTGGTCGTAGACAGCGGGGCCTCGGGTGAGGGAAGGGATCGGGTCGTAGACAGCGAGGCCTCGGGTGAGGGGAAGGGAAGGGAATGGAGCCGTAGACAGCGAGGCCTCGGGTGACAGGATAGGAAGGAATGGGGTCGTGGACAGCGAGGCCTCGGGTAAGAGGGAAGGAAGGGATGGGGCCGTAGACGGCGAAGCCAAAGGTGAGGGGAAAGAAAAAGACGGGGTCGTGAATAGCGAGGCCTTGGGTGAGGGGAAAGGAAGGGATGGAATCGTCGTCATCGAGAGCTCGGGTGAGAGGAAAGAAAGGGATGGGGTCGTAGACAGCGAGGCCTTGGGTGAGAGAAAAGGAAGAGATAGGGTCGTATACAGCGAAGCCTCGGGTGAAGGGAAAGGAAGGGATGGGGTCGTGGACAGCGAGGCCTCGGGTGAATGGAAATGAAGGGATGGGTTCGTAGACAGCGAGACCTCGGGCGAGAGGAATGGAAGGGATGAGGTCGTGGACAGCGAGGCCTCGGGTGAGGGAAAAAAAGTGATAGGAGTTGTGGACAGCGAGGCCTCAAGTGAGGGGAAATGAAGGGATGGGTTCGTAGACAGCGAGGTCTCGGGTGAGAGGAACGGAAGAGATGGGGTCGTGGACAGCGTGGCCTCGGGTGAAAGGAAAAAGTGATGGAGTTGTGGAAAGCGAGGCCTCGGGTGAGGAGAAGGGAAGGGATGGGGTTGTAGACAGTGAGGCCTCGGTGCCCGGGTTAGGGAAGAGAAGGGATGTGATCGTAGACAGCGAGGCCTCGGGTGAGAGGAAGAGAAAGGATGGGGTCATAGATAGCGAGGCCTCGGGTGAGAGGAAAGGAAGGGATGAGGTCGTAGACAGCGAAGCCTCAAGCAGAGGAAAGGAAGGGACGGGGTCGTGGACAGCGAGGCCTCGAATGAGGGGAAGGAAAGGGATGGGGTCGTGGACAGCGAGGCTTCGTGTGAGGGTAAATAAAGGAATGGGGTCTTAGCGAGGCCTCGGATGAGGTAAAGAGATGGGATGGGGTCGTGGGCAGCGAAGCCTCGGAGGAGTGAAGGGCTAGGGTCGCGGACATCGAGGCCTCGGGTGAAGGGAAATGATGGGATGGGGCCGTTGACAACGAGGCCTCGGGTGAGGGGAAGGGAAGGGATGGAGTCGTGGGCAGCGTAGCTTCGGAGGAGTGAAGAGCTGGGGTCGCGGACATCGAGGCCTCGGGTGAAGGGAAATGAAAGGATGGAGCCGTTGACAACGAGGCCTCGGGTGAGGGGAAGGGATGGAGTCGTGGGCAGGGAAGCCTCGGGTGAGAGAAGAGATGGGGTCGAGGACAGCGAGGCCTCGGGTGTAGGGAATGGAAGGGACGGGGTCATGGCTAGCGAAAACTCGGATGAGTGGAAGGGAAGGGATGGGGTCGTGGACAGCGAGGCCTCGGGTGAGAGCAGAAAATGGACGGGGTCGGGAGATGCGTGAACGAAAGTGAGGGGTGGGAGCAAAGAGTGTGAAGGGAGCGGCCGAATGATTTGAGCAAAGAAGGTTATGATGTAGAAGGTCTACGATACGCAAAGGTGCAGGGATGAGTAATTGTAGGGTAAGGGTGCAACATAATGATGGGTGGTAGGAAGTGAGTAATGAGGGTAAGCAGGGATGATGAGTAGTTGTAGGGTAAAGGTGCAACATAATGATGGGTGGTAGGAAGTGAGTAATGAGGGTAAGCAGGGATGATGAGTAATCGTAGGGTAAGGGTGCAACATAATGATGGGTGGTAGGAAGTGAGTAATGAGGGTAAGCAGGGATGATGAGTAATCGTAGGGTAAGGGTGCAACATAATGATGGGTGGTAGGAAGTGAGTAATGAGGGTAAGCAGGGATGATGAGTAATCGTAGGGTAAGGGTGCAACATAATGATGGGTGGTAGGAAGTGAGTAATGAGGGTAAGCAGGGATGATGAGTAATCGTAGGGTAAGGGTGCAACATAATGATGGGTGGTAGGAAGTGAGTAATGAGGGTAAGCAGGGATGATGAGTAATCGTAGGGTAAGGGTGCAACATAATGATGGGTGGTAGGAAGTGAGTAATGAGGGTAAGCAGGGATGATGAGTAATCGTAGGGTAAGGGTGCAACATAATGATGGGTGGTAGGAAGTGAGTAATGAGGGTAAGCAGGGATGATGAGTAGTTGTAGGGTAAGGGTGCAACATAATGATGGGTGGTAGGAAGTGAGTAATGAGGGTAAGCAGGGAGCTAACTCTAGATGTATGATATAGCGTACGATGTTCGTAAGAATATGTAATAGGGCCGTGAGATCACATTTATACATTAGTTAATTGTCTGGCCGCCTTTGTGAATTTAAAAAGAACGTAAGGAAATGCAAATTGTAATATTATTTACACACAAAATATAACCACACAATGTCATTCGTATTTTTTGACAGTGAAAGCTTTTGATTTGCTCATTAATGTCCTTCCAACATTTAGTTACACCTTTCAAGTTACATACATTGATTTAAATAGAAATTATTATATTATCTCTGATTTTATCTTCATTGCCTTTACCCTCTAAAGTTTGGTTTGTTCGTCCTATTTTGAGATTGCTCGTTGCGTATATTTAAACTGTGCTAAGACTGTTGATGTGGTGGGCCTAAAAGACACGAGAAGGATCTTTATTAACCCACCGTGGATGCATCCCACTGAAGCTTTTCCTATCGCGACTGTCACTCTGAATGCCAGGCTCAGAAGACGAACTCCGCGGGTTTCTGCCCCAAGATTCCCCCGAGGCGGACCACACCGCTCAGGTTAAAACCTTCACTGGGGGAGCTCCCAGCCCCAGGGGCAGCGTCGGTCGTGGCACAAACAACTATGCCCCCTCGCCTCTGGCTCAACAAGTGCCCCAGCAGTATACCCAATCCCAAAACTACGCTAAATATCGTGACGATACCGAGGCCGACTCAAGAGGTAGCTCAAACCCCAAGGCCTCGAAATCTTTCAGACGTCTCCAGACTATAACAGACACTCTCCCAGAGGGCGCTGGTATGCCACTCTGCATGCGAGGCGTGACAGTCTGCTAATTGTATACCCTCCTTCCACTCCTGTGTCATGCGTGTGATGCTACTGACGGCGTGTCACGTGATGTTGTCCTCCCATCCTGCGTTATGGCATCATTGCTGTCAGTGTCACAGGCATGACGTCACTCTATAATAAAAAAATTCGCGGATACGTCATCTTATAACAAGTTTTCCCACGAACACGTCACATTACAACGATTTCCTCACGGACACGTTACTTTATAACCAGTTTTCTCACGGACACGTCACTTAATAACATGTTTCCTCACGGAAGTCATTTTATAACAATTTTTCCCGCGGGAACGTCAATTTATAAAAAGTTTTCCCACGGACACGTCACTTTATAACAAGTGTTTCAACGGACACGTCACTTTATAACAAGTGTTTCAACGGACACGTCTCTTTAAAACAAGTTTTCGCACAGACACATGCAAACCGCAGTAACAAATATGTTTGCTCACAAGCCTCGTCATGATGGCACCTTTTATTTCTTCATTTCGTTTGACCTATTTTTTATTGTTCTCGGTATGGATTGCACATCAGTTTTTCCTACGTGTTCTGCATCGTTTACGTGGCACCCACGCAGACCTTTGACAGTCGCAGCGTAAAGGACTTTCACTCTAGTCTATCACTGTAATCTAATCTAAGGTTTGTCTATTGCTTGATGATGGTTTGACACTAATTATTCAAACTAACGTCAAGCACTAGTTGCTGATTTGATGTTCGGTGCCAGATGAACGCGGACTCAAGTGCGCTAGAAAGCCTCGTCATTGTAATCTTAACTAATCTCTTGTTAGTTTTGTTTTGCAATTTTTCAGCATGCCACTGATTATGGTTTTCTTTATGAATTGTTTGCACGTTTCCATTCGTTGTTTTGGCCATTTTTTCTTGAATTCAGGTTTATTCATTCACACTGTTTGTTTGTTGATTTCCATTTTAGTAATAATGATAAAATCACAATCAGGGAATAATTAACATGTACTCCTAGGTATGTATTTTTGGATGTAATTTTCAATACAGTTTTGAATATTCATGGAACATTGCTTGTCAGTGTGGCTCTCAACATTTTCAAGCTACATCGACACTGGCTTTGACCGTCATTTATTTTCCATGTTTCAAATCCTACTTATTCGCTAACTGGTCAAAGAAAATTAAAATGAAAAAAAAAGATCAAGCTAACAGAGAGCAAAGAAGAGAAATAACAGAATTTTTATTAACCTTGAAAAGTTTTGAACATTTTTCCTCACCTTCAGTGCTAAAAAAGATTGCTAAATACGACAAATCTCTTAGTAACATATACGGATTTCAAATATTACGTGCTTTTCAAAGGAAAATGAAGTCGTTAGGAGTTTGGGTAAATAGTATTGGGCGTGATAACAGATTGATTGTAATGTCACTAATAGTGTGTAACAAGTCCCGCTTAGTATCATTAGTGATTGCATTGTGGTCTCATTGCACTATGTTCGTCTGTTCGTTCATGAACGTAGTGTTCTCTCATTTAAATAGTTCGAAATGAGGATTTTTTTATTGTTAAAAATGTCAATGAATCTGAATAAGAGTGTAATTGTAGAGATAAAAAGTAACAGACATATTGGCCATGACCGCTTCCTTTCAACACACGTTAATTTGTACCCAACGTCTCATGTTTACTGAAGGGGGCCCTGCTTTCAGCACTGGAGTCGGCCCTACACTCAGCACTGAAGTGGGCCCTACACTCAGTACTGAAGTGGGCCCTACACTCAGCACTGAAGTGGGCCCTACACTCAGCACTGAAGTGGGCCCTACACTCAGCACTGAAGTGGGCCCTACACTCAGCACTGAAGTGGGCCCTACACTCAGCACTGAGAATGGCCCTGCTCTCAGCACTGAAGTGGGCCCTACACTCAGCACTGAAGTTGGCCCTACACTCAGCACTGAAGTGGGCCCTACACTCAGCACTGAAGTGGGTCCTAACCTCAGCACTGAAGTGGGTCCTGCTCTCAGCACTGAAATAGCCCTGCTCTCAGCACTTAAGTGGGTCCTGCTCTCAGCACTGAAGTGGGCCCTGCTCTCCACACTGAAGTTTTTCCTGCTCTCAGCACTAAAGTGGGCCCTGCACTCAGCACTGAAGTGGGTTCTGCTCTCAACAATGAACTGGGCCCTGCTCTCAGCACTGAAGTGGGTCCTTCTCTCAGCACTGAAGTGGGCCTTGCTTTCAGCACTGAAGTGGATCCTGCTCTCAGCACTGAAGTGGGTCCTGCTCTCAGTACTGAAGTGGGCCCTGATCTCAGCACTGGAGCGGATCCTGCTTTCAGCACTGAAGTGGGATCTGCTCTCAGCACTGAAGTGTGTCCTGCTCTCAGCACTGAAGTGTCTCTGCTCTCAGCACTGAAGTGGGTCCTGATCTCAGCACTGAAGTGGGGCCTGATCTCAGCTCTGAAGTGGGCCCTGCTCTCAGCACTGAAGTGGGTCCTGCTCTCAGCACTGAAGTGGGGCCGGCTCTCAGCTCTGAAGTGGGCCCTGCTCTCAGCACTGAAGTGGGCCCTGCTCTCAGCACTGAAGTGGGCCCTGCTCTCAGCACTGAAGTGGGCCCTGCTCTCAGCACTGAAGTGGATCCTGCTCTCAGCACTGAAGTGGGCCCTGCTCTCACTGAAAAGGCGTGGGAGTTATAATCATTTGCTATTCTTTACTGCAAGAAATTTTTACAAGAAAATCATTTGAAGAATTGTCAGTTAGGTTGGGTCCGAGCCTTTTTTTAATTATTGATGATTAATGAACGAATTGTCATTGCCTGACGCTTCG
>SDVV010012363.1:0-15486 GCA_016164225.1 Gammarus roeselii
TTTTGTCTCCATCGTTAGTTGCTAATAGGTTAGGTGGTGAAAAATGATAGGTTAGCTGGTGATAGATTAATTGGTGATAGGTTAGTTGGTGATAGGTTAGTTGGTGATAGATTAGTTGGTGATAGGTTAGTTGGTGATAGGTCAGTTGGTGGTAGGTTAGTTGGTGATAGGTTAGTTGATGATAGGTTAGTTGGTGATAGGTTAGTTGATGATAGGTTAGTTGGTGATAGGTTAGCTGGTGATAGGTTAGCTGGTGATAGGTTAGCTGGTGATAGGTTAGCTGGTGATAGGTTAGCTGGTGATAGGTTAGTTGGTGATAGGTTAGTTGATGATAGGTTAGTTGGTGATAGGTTAGTTGGTGATAGGTTAGTGGGTGTTAGGTTAGTTGGTGGTAGGTTAGTTGGTTATAGGTTAGCTGGTGATAGGTTAGCTGGTGATAGGTTAGCTGGTGATAGATTAGTTGGCGATAGGTTAGTTGGTGATAGGTTAGTTGGTGATAGGTTGGTTGGTGATAGGTTAGTTGAGGAGTTTAATTTTGTTATAGATCAGTTGGTGTGCACAGACAAGTGGAGTCGCTGGTGACAGCCTGATAGGTACAGGACCTTTCATAGCATATATGTAGCTAGACGGTAATTGATGTTAGTGATTTAGCTGATCATCGCCAGCGGATGCCAGCATCACAAGGCTATCACCAGCGCTAGGCAAGATACAGCATCTCGGTGCCTATTCTAAATGTTATGTCCAGTTTACTGGAGAGGTATTTGGACAGAGTAATTAAGAGAAGTATTTAGATATATAATTGTGCCCAGATGTGGGGATAACCTATTGATGGTGGCACCCAGGGTCGATGATCAGGTAAAGCGACTCCTATCATCAGTTAGGAACATCTCTGATTTCAACATTTGTTGTATTCTGTCATATAAGAGGTACCATATTTGTAAGTTCACCTGATTGTTTGACGGTACAATGAACTCTGATACCAATCCAGTCTTAGACACCTGATTGTTTGACGGTACAATAAACTCTGATACCAATCCAATCTTAGATATGCAAGCATTTTTTCTCGCCAGTATCTGACTATTTCAAGAAGAATGTGCACTTCACCGGAGAATGTCAAGTTCACGCAGGAATCCGTCAAATGGCACGAGTGGAATAATTCGTACTTATTTTTTAAATATTTTCCTCCTAGCCGCATTTGCTCAGAGGAGTGCACAATGTCCAGGGTATATTTCGTGAATGTAAACATAAACATTGAAAATCTCTACATCCAATTACAAACTCGGTCAAAATTTAGATTTAACTTGTTAGAAAAAAAATTATAACCTATCAGTTAACAAAACTGTTTTGTGGATCCTGCTTCAACATTCCACATAACTTACAAAAAAACGCATGGAATGTATAAGCCATCACAAAGAATATTCTATTCAGATTATTCGTATATATTTAAACCACTAATTAAAAATTTGGTCTCTGGATTTATGTGTACATTAGATTAAAGATAATGGTTTCTTAATGACGTTTTTCTATGTATGAATTACTATTAAATATCCTGATGAAAACCCTTGCAGACAAAATTGAGATTTCCACCCAATTTCACTCATTGATGGTGAAACAGTAGCCCATCACGCAGCCGCTCATCTCACTCATCCTATTCATCCTAAGCATGATTCACTGTCCATACTCACAACCAGGAAAGTATCACACAATAATGTGAGTGTTCCTCTCTGTATTCAGGCAGCCTGATCTATGGTAAGTTCGCGCCTCAAAGTCATGGGTCGTGGGAAATAAGTTGCAATTTTGAGTTATTGGGCTCCTCGTAAACTCTCCTATCATGAATACAAGCAATAAAAACAGTACCTGTTAAGCACATGTGATTTAATTTCGAGAATTAGTTATAGTTTTTAGCATGCAAATGGTATATGTAGTTTGGTGTAATTTACTTTATTGGATAGAAGTTTCATCATGTATATAAAATAGAAATAATACAAACACTAATGTTGTAGAGATGAGTAATTAGCAAAGTTATTCCATGTTCCACGAAGTGTTCCATTCACAGCAGCGAGGAAACTGAGTGCATGCAGTGTGTGTTAAGATTAAATTGTTGTCTTGCATGGGAGGAAGGGAATGTTTCCAGTGAAGGCTGTCAAATTAGATGTAAGTTAGCATATTTAAAACACGTAGCTACACACATCGGGGCAGAGGACATCTCGCTTCAATATTCCTTACAATTTCATCACTGATAATTAAACTGTTCAGTTAATTCTCATTTGGTTTTAAGGTTATAGGCTTCCCCACGGAAACAGCAATGATGGGTGAGGGAAATTTGTCTCGTTCACCTTCGACGAAGAAGCTTTTCAACAAAAGAAGAACTAATTCATTTGACATTGATTCAATTGAATTATTGTTCTTGTTCTATTCAAGACTGTGCATGTTGAACAGAAGTGCAGACTTGCGAGCGGTAGGAGAAATAGATACACAACATTAGTTTCGTGTTCCTGAAAATACATAACATTTTTATCTTGCTTGTTAGAGAAATGCGTAGATCTGAAACGAGTATGCTGAGATGTATCTTAAAAAGAATTTGCATATAAACACCAATTGCTATACCATTATTAGGATTCTACGTGTATATATGATCGTATATGATCGTATATGATCCTACACGTATATCTGATCCTACACGTATACAGATATAAGATACCAACTTGGATGATAAGTTGATTAAACAATGCCCGTAAAATAAACATATTTATTTAATCTAAGATCAGATGTTAATTCGTCTTAAAACATCACACGAGCGTCTCATTTCATCCACCTAACAAAAAAATTAAGGGTGTATCGTAACTCACGGTTGAACGAGCCGTGCAATAACACAAATGGGATTAATGCTTAGCACTTCATATCTCCATTAACGTTTTCGTCTTTGAAGCAGCGCTAAGTCATAACCATAGGCAACCCATCATAACACAGTAATTAAATGTTGATATTAGATCGATAGTATATTCACTGGTTTATAAGACTTTATCTTCTAAAATGTGATGGTTCTGTTCCGACTTTCATTTCCACTTTGGTGGAATGAAAGGGGAATCAAACACATGTCGGTGTGTAGGGGAGAATAAATTACCAGGAAACATATTATGTCTCTAGTAAGCTTAATGAACAGTTTCGGATCCACAATTCAATTGATCGGGAACTAAAACTTTCGCTTTCGCATTGTCGGCGACGATCAAAGTGGCACTTCCAACATTTAAGTTCGAATGTGTTTTTATTAATTGATATGTTCAGCCAGTCTGAAACACACCCGATCACGTGGACATATGTCGGCACACATTTGGGTTTTGAAACACACGTGTCAACGTACATGTTAGCTAACGTACACGGGGGTCATAAACGTGTTTACACGAACTGGTCATACATGTACGCGTTTGTACTAGTAAAGGTGCGCACACCTACAAATGTGTAGCATACACGTACATAATATGTGTATTGTGCACTCACACGTGTGTACTGTACACGTACACGCGTTTAGACATACCCGTGTGCACACAAGACAGGTCACTCGAGGGTCAACACGTTAGCAAGGCTAGACAAGCTGCTCGGCAAACACGTAAGCAATCACCAGTCAAACGTGGACAAACATCCTCCTAGGCGACTATCAAACACTGAGAATGGCCTTAGGCGTCCCCTCCGAAGCTGAAGAATGCATATAAATAAAGCCGGAGAGGAGGAAATTAATGCGTAACTCCAAAGGCGTTGCATAAGACGCTGAGGAAGGCACATCACTGTAATAAGAGAGGAATAAATTGAGTCGAAACTTTGAAGGCGTTGCCTCAGACGCTGATAAAGGCAGATAACTGAAGCATGAGGGGAGGAAAATAATGCTTAACTACGAAGGTGTTGCCCAGGCGCTGAGGAAGGCACCTAAATAAAGCTAGAGATAAGGAAATTATTGTGTAGTTTGAAGGCGCCGCCACAGACGTTGAGGAATGCACAGAAGTACATCACTTGATGAGGAAATTATGTGGGAACTTCGAAGGCGTTGCCTCAGACGAAGCGCAAGGTAGATAACAGATTAAGAGATGAGGAAATTGATGCCCAACTACGAAGGCGAAGCCTCGGACGCTGATTAAGGCATTTAAATGAAGCAAGAGATAAGAAAATTCATGCGCGACTCCGGAGGAGTTGCCTCACACGCTGAGGAAACACATAAATGATTCAATTGATGATGAAATGTATGCACATCTTTGAGCTGTATTTTTTTACTGATGTGTACTTGGTATCTATGCCGAGAAGTGATCACTGCACTTCTCGGTAAATAATTTTTCGTCATGGAATAACACTAATATTCGTCATGGAATAACACTAATATTCGTCATGGAATAACACTAATATTCGTCATGGAATAACACTAATATTCGTGAAGAATAACACTTATATTCGTCATGGAATAACACTAATATTCGTTATGGAATAACACTAATATTCATCATGAAATAACACTAATATTGGTCATGGAACAACGCTAATATTCGTCATGGAATAACACTAATATTCGTCATGGAATAACACTAATATTTGTCATGGAATAACACTAATATTCAGTACTCAAATAAAATCAAAAGGTATATCAGTCCGACACATGTCAGTGTTACTTTTAACCTTTATAACTGTCAAAACGAAATTAAACAAATGTGGTAGAAATTAAGTTCTTTGTTGTACACTAAAAATCTACTGATCATTTATCAGACTTGGACATTGCGTGCACTTATCCTTCAGGATAAACGTTCCATAACACTTGCTGTTATGATGCTAATAATAAGAATGAATCTATGATATTGGCAATCATTATTTAATTCGTCGGAGGTCAGTAACTGGAGGGCTGTGAACGAATCGTGAACAGATGTTCCGGTCAATGCCAGTTAATGCATCACTCTGAGATCATTTATGTGATGATACTGTGTCTCTTCCCCCACGTTGAGGAGATTTCTCCTCTTGCCATGTCGGTGCTTCTCCTCATTAACTGCCATGTTCTGGTTCTTTCATCTTCCCTGCCTGCTAAGGCGTCATCATACATTGCTGCCAGGTCAGAGCGTTTTCTCCTACCCTGCCAAGTAAATGAATCTCCTCCTTCCCTGCCAGGGCATGGTGTCGAAGCCTGTCTTGCTGGGTCAAGTTGTCTCCTCATCTGCCATGTCAGAACGTCTCCTCCTTCCTTGCCAGAATGGGTGTCTCTTCCTTCCCTGACAAGTCCGGTAACGCCTACTTGCCAGGTCGGGGTCTCTCTTTCCTAGCCAGGTCGGGGTTTCTCCTCTTCCCGGCCAGGTCGGGGATCTCACAACCTCCCATTTCAGATCAATGGTCTCGTCCTTCTCCGCCAGTTAGGAGCTTCTCTTTCTCTTCTACCAGGTCGGTACGTCTCCTCCTCTCCTGCCATGTCTAGGCATCTCCTCCTCACCTGCAAAGTCGGGATTTCTAAGCCTACCCTGCCAGGTCGAGGCGTCACCTTCTTCTTCATCCTCTTGTTTGCAGAGAGCTCCTCCTCCACTACCAGGTCGAGGCGTCTCCTCCTTCTTTATCCCCTTGTTTGTGGGGCGTATGCTCTTCTGCAATTCATGTGCTCTGAGCGCAGCGCTGGTCTGGGCCGCGGCCCCGCTGTTACTGCCGTATTTATGGGGCAATTCTGGGCGCTCGTCCGACGAAAAAAGGAACCGTTCACGGCCTGGGTCACTGAGACGGCTGATACTGCCATGCGTGCAGTAGAGCATGGCCGCAATGCTGGTCATTTTCGACCTATATGCGTCATATTGGTCAAACAGACATGCGTCGTATTGCTAAGGCAGACACGCGTCGTATCGCTCCGACAGACATACGTCGTATTGCTCAAACATACATGCGTCATATTGTTCACACAGATTTATTTCATATCGATCATTCTGACCTGCGTACAGGAACTCATAAACGCATGTTCTCTCAATAAGTAAACAAACGGAAGTTGGTGTTAATCTACGAGAACAAATGTTATGTCTGTGATGGTATTCTTGTTCCTGATAGCAAAACTTGCAAAGGGTGGATGGGCGGGCAGACCATCGAAAAATAGCAACGAAATGAATGAAAGTGAATAAATCTCCACCGATCGGTAATTTATGGGAGAGCACTCAGAGTTTCTACATAAGCAGCAATGACTTCACTGCAACATTATGCTCGAGGAAACATGGCCAAAGGCAGTGAGGTAATGGAAGAGAGGTTTCCTTTTACATCGTTATCATTTTTTTTTTTTTTTTTGAACTACTGAGGGATTAACAATGATTGAGAGGTGGGATGCTCACATGCTCACATGATCACATGCTCACATGCTCACATTAACTATGCTTGATAGGTGGGATACTCACATGCTAACAAACTACGGTAAGTTTACAATGCTTACATAACATTTCATATAAATAGATGGCAACATAATAGATCAGAGATGCTAGTAGTAGTAGAAATTATTTATTAACAAACAATATGCTGATACTGGAGACGAAACCGACAGCTTTATTGTAATATATATGCTTGGAAAGAAGACTAAAGTAGATGCATGACCTTTCAAATGCTATTTATACCCAACTGAAAACAATTCTACATCACTCTGGCTTCTTGCAATTTGATAATTACTATATAACAAACCAACTTTATTGATGTTTCAATTTTTTTAATCCAATTCGGCCCTCTAACTTGGATTCAGAATAAACAATTACATAGCAGTGCCATCATTATATCGTTGAGGTTAAGTTTGAAATCCAGTTCCCGGGCAATGGTGACCGATGCAATGATTCAATTGTATCATAGTGTTGTTGTACCATTGTTTCATTCTGTAATTGTAACATTGTATCTTTGTATTGGTATTATTGGACCATTGCATCTTTTTGACACACTGCCATTAAGACATTGTGTCATCTATGTATTCTTCAATTTGTATCGTTATTTCATTCAACATTTGCATCACATTTCCGGTTTACGACTCGAAGCCTTCGACGTCACCAAAAGTGCTATAAAGGCACATGTACTCAAACGTCTATATAGAGATAAATTGCTTCTATGTACATATTGTTTCAGGGTAAATGTTCTGTAATAAAGCTGAACGATTAGGTTCCTTAATTTAGTGGATGGGATGACAAATGAGTTAACGAAACATTTGCGCTTGCATAACTCCTAACTTTATTAGTGAATGGGAGGACAAATTAAGTTAACGAAACCTTTGCGCTTGCATAACTCCTAACTTTATTAGTGGATGGGATGACAAATGGAGTTAACGAAACATTCCCACTTGCAAAACTCCTAACTTTAACATGGCAAATCCAATCTCCCAAATTGTCAATATCATATTTCAATTTGATTTGATCTTTGTTAGTTTCCATAAAAATGTCTGTGAGATCATCGATATGGAGAGTATTTTCATACCACAGTAATTTTAGTTGTTTGAGAGAAACTTAAAGAGCCCGTCACAGCCTCAATGCAAGAAAAGCGTAGTAACCAGTATGACGATCCAGTACTGTAACGACTCGATCATCCATGCAGCAAAAGTTCTGCTGCTTGTTGTTGGCAGAATCTCATTGTTTTATGTTGTCATTCTCTGTTAAAAGTTATCTCAGTTACTGTGATGAAGACGTTCAGAGAAAAGCTACAATGACCGTTAGGTATGCTAATTTAAGTTATATGAAGAAAAAATTACATGAAACAGTAATTCCTTATACCATTTGAAGCACAACTTTTGTTGTGTGAGATGTTGGTTTGGGTAAAGCGCTTGTCTCCCATACTTTCGACTCAGATTCGTGACTATTATGAGCTCAAAACCTTTTTCTCCAATGGTGCTCATTCAAACAAAAATAATACTCTCCACATTGGTTGTAGGGCTTCACTGAATTACGACAATAATTGAACGCTAAATTTCAAAATATCACATTAAAGGTTACAATAAAATTATTGTACACTTGATCCTGTTGAATTTCACGTACCACAAAGATAGAGCAGCAATAAACTCTACGGTGTTTGCTACCAGTATTTAAGTAACTTCTAGATGAGAAAATACGTCAGAGGTGTTGGAGGAGTTAAATGATTATTCCAGTTTCGTTTTTTTCCTCATTACCTTTAAAACTCACAATTTGGATCATGAATAGAAATATTACGTTATCAATTACGATAACAATCACGTCATCAATCAATTACGATAACCTTTATGCATTGGGGACGATCTCTAAAAGACGTCTGCATTCAATGATGCAAACTGTTTACAAAGTTTTCATTCAATGGTTAAAAACTGCATCGAATATCTAATTTCAATAGTTCAGAAAGTAAATGATATCACTAGTAAAGAGTCATTTTATATATGATATAATCAGTGACGAACGCATATCATTCATCTGGGACAAGCTCATAAAAATCTTCTGTGACAAATGCATATCAGTCTTCTATGACAAACGCATATTAGTCAACTGTGACAAACGCATATCAGTCACCTGTGACACACGTATATCAGTCATCTGCAACAAACGCATATCAGTCATCTTTGACACACGCATATCAGGCAAGGATCGGTCGTCTTGATTACCTCCTGGGCTTGGACTCCTGGGTCCAGACCACACTGTTGCCCCCCTGCTCACCTGCACAGCAAGTCTGACAAGACTCTCCCCCATCGACCTCTGGGTCAACCTACTGGTTGACACGATGGGGCTGCCGAGGCCGCCTCCGAGGCAATATTCTGAGCGTCAGCCTGGCGCATCTGGGGCGGGGTGAGGGCGAGAGCGGGTAACGACGGAATCACGGCGTAAACAACATCAACAAACATATTGAAGAACTACTTATAACATTGACTACTAAAACGCATTAACCGCAAAATGCATTGTGAAATGTCAATGAGGCTTAGAAATACAAATTACATTTTGACACCAAAATTTGTGATTTTTAATAGCGATGGTACGTATTTTAATGAGTACATTTTCAAGTACAGAGCGCAGCCAGTCGTACTTGATAGCTAGTCATGAGGCATACAATGTCATACCAGACGCGCTTTTGGCATATTTCTCTTCAAATATCCTTGTAAGAGGACACGCACGCTAAATTTACCATAACATTTTTCTCTGCACCGGATAGCCCATGCATGCATGAAGAGGAGCGCACAAATAGAAAATGCTTCCGACGCTTCGGACTTGAACTTGACACCGCCTCTGTAGGACATGAACACATTGCGAGACACATTTAAAAACTCTTTAACGAGAACATGGACGAGACACACATTGACGGGACTGATATATTGACTAGCCGATCACATTGACGGAATATTGGCAGGTGCATTGGCAGACACATTGTTGGACAAATTGATGGACACATTATCGGTTGCATTGACGATCACACTGAAGGTCACATGGACGGACACATTGACAGACACGTTGAAGGACACATTGACGGGTGCATTGACGGGTGCAATAACGGACGCACGGACGGTCGCATCGCCGAACACATTAGCGATCACATTGGAGGGAAAATTAGCAAGTGCATTGGATGACATATTGTCGGTCACATTGACAGTAATATTGACTGCTGTCTCATTGACTAACAAATTGACAGTTCAACTGTCGGAGGCATTGGTGGACACATTGCTAGAGACATTCCGAACACATTGCCTGAACAGGGTTCAGATTACACGGATAATGGACGAATAAGGGTTCAGATTACACGGATAAGGGACGGATAAGGGTTCAGATTACACGGATAAGGGACGGATAAGGGTTCAGATTACACGGATAAGGGCAACACAATTATCTAATTTAAAGTATTGATTTACAGGATAGTTTGATCTGACCAAATGAAACAGGCAGCGCTGCTCATTGGAGCAAACAATTGCATTACAGATAGTTTTATTCAAAACTTTTATATACTAATTCGCGAGTTCTTTGCTTAAAATGGGAATAAAATATATTAATAATCGGCCTACCTGACCACAGTCCAACTCAGTCGTTGATATCAACTTTCAAACGACACGAATCAACTTTTACGGAGTTCTCCACCTCATCAGTCTGCATTAACCACACTAAGAGTTTATATCGCATCAAAATAGGCACAAATACATTGTTTTGGTTCTTTCCGTAATGATACATAGTTAGAAAAAAACTCCAAATTACCCAATCAAATCATACGGTATCGTTTTCAATTAATCTGTTTTAAACAAAGAAATGCTAGCCTTCTTAAATGCTTCGCTCCATTTTAGGAAAAATGTTTTAGTAGCATTTCGTTTCCCGTCAGCGTTATCGCTGCATGACCTGTAGTGTTGCTTGGAGTCATGCATAGCTCGTATTGTACACGTCACTTGTATTGTTCACATAGCTTGTGTTGTTCATGCAGCTTTTATTGTTCAATTTGCTTTTATTGTTCAGGCAGCCTGTATTGTTCGTGTAGCTTACATTGTTCATGTAGCTTTTATTATTCAAGTACCTGTCTTCTAGTCTTTCTTCCGGTAACAACTTATTGCATCATTGTTACAAACGTTGCAGTTATTAAATATATCAGTATTTTCATGGTCCTAAATGCTACTTAGCATCATCCAATACACAATAGGTACAACCATAAAATCAAGTTTTGAAAACGTCCGTTGATTAAACCTATACCTTTATTTGCTACAGTTTAACTACTGTAGAATAACTCAACGAATAAAGTAAGGCTGATGTTGGCGGATGTTTTTATTTCATCGTAATTGGCATCAAGGTTGCCTATTCTGAAAAATAGTCTCCCACCCGATAATTCCTCAGCTTGTCGTACGGCAAATGTCAATTATTCCCGTAAATTGTAAATTATTCCCGTAAATGTAAATTATTCCCTATAAAAATCATATCATTGCCTGCCTTTTGTCTGTCTCCTTCTTGATCAAAAATTAATTCCCATTCTTCATGAGCTCATTTGCCTTCTGTTTTTATATAAAAAAATACTATTTATTTGAATGGTCCGAGTCTTTGGTTGTTGTAGAATTGCATCGGTTGATACAGCAAATCAATCGCATGATTAGGGCCGATAATGATTATCCACAATGATGAAACCGTGTGTTTATGTGACAATATCCTTGTACAAAATAAATAGCAACAGATATTTATGAGCTCATGAATGGCACGAAATAAAAAAAATCAAGTTCATTGAAAAGATCATAAGGTCGCATTCTCTGCAGATAAGTAACTATCGATGGAAATATTATAAAAAGTTTGTTTCTAAGCATTAAAGCACATAACAGTGGAGCTTATTAGGCTCCAAAAATAGAGTCGTTGTGTAACTTACAAGGATGATAAGCATTGGTATCTTTGCTTATGGCGTCAATGAATTAAAAAGAGAATGAAAAAAAATTCCAACCCCCTGCGCAGAGTTACGAAACATCACTGGAAATAAAAAAGTTTGTTACGATTCAATTTTGATTGCATCTTGCAGCATCTACATACGCAGTGCCCGTTTTTAAAACAACAATAAGTTTCTTCTAAGCTACGTACAAACCAAAACTTCACCAACAGGCATTGTTCAAACGTTTTCCTGTCTTCAAACATGAACCCTTGTCTATGTGATCTGGTTTACAGAAAATACAGCCGCCCTCACTCTTTGTTGATCTCGTTTGCAGAAAAGATCTCCACTCTAACTGTCAAGTTCCACCTGACCCGCCTGACTGGGTTCTTCATGCTGCAAGTGTACGTGCCGTGCATCCTGATCGTATGCAGCTCGTGGGTCGGCTTTTGGATCACCAAGAAGGACGCCCCCGGCCGAGTCTGCTTGGGTAAGGGCCAGGGCTGACAGAAGGATAGGAGATAGAAGGATATACTGGGTGATACACTATATCAAGGAACAAGGTCAGAGTAATTAGTTCAAAGTTTCCTTGCAGGATCGGACATAGTGATGGTAGAAGGGATATAGGATCTTTCTCTTGATTATGGAACTTACAGGTCAATAGGGTGGGTTTTTTGATCACTGAGAAGGACCCTCCCGAGTCAGCTCATGTTGAAGAAGGGGTGGGAGAAAGAAGGATGTAATAATGGCTGGAATTACCTTTCATGCAGAGGAGAAGATGGAATGGGTCTAGTGTCGTTGTGGATACTCTATATACTCAACGAAAGAAAAAATGAGTGTAATATTATATTGTTACTTATTAAAGATTTAACTATGAATAAAAATTGTGTTGAGTGATGTTGATATTGCTTTTACAAATCATTAGGTTATATATACCGCGTAAAGATCTGTCTAAAATCAGAAGGTAAAATAATGATTATATTATTTAGAATTTCTTCGTCATTCATTGCTGAAGGCCGATGCTTACCGCCAATTCACATTGTTAAGCAGCTAAAGTATTGGGTCCAGCAGCAGGAACGTGTAATACGATGGGGAAGCTCATTGTCAAACACGTTTCGAATAACTAATGGTATAAGGCAAGGAGGCCTACTCTCGCCTCTCCTTTTCAATGTGTATGTAGTCAAATTACATGACCGACTATTTCTTATCCATGTTGGGTGTCACATTGTCGGATGCTGTGTTAACGCGATTAGCTATGCAGACGACATGGTTCTTTTGGCCCCGCATGCCGATGCTCTTCGGACGATGCTAAATATGTGCGAGACGGAGGCCGCCAAACTAGACATCGAGTACAATACCAGTAAATCAGTGTGTATGCTAGTGAAACCACCCAACCAGAGGTTCCAGTACAGAACAGACGGGGTATTTAACGGGACAACGCTGAGGTACGTACATTTTCCCTTACTTGGAGCATTTAATAACAAATAACCGGTGTGATAATGACGATATCACTAAACAACACCGGAAGTTAGACGTGGTTGGCAAGCAACTAATAAGAAAATTCAACTTTTTTGCAACAGAGGTTAAGCTGCAGCTTCTCAAAACGTACTGTTATCCCATATACTGTGATTGATTGTGGTGTAAAATTACCAGGGGTACTATGAGCAAACTGCGAGTAGCATACAATTACATATTCAGGAGACTGGTGGGTGTCCCAAGAAGAACAGTGCTAGCCTAGTATTTATAGAATATGATGTTGATTGCCTGTAAGTACGGACAAGAAAAAGTGCTTACAGCCTCGATGAACGAATTGAAAACTCGAATAATCTCTTCCTGGAGGCAATGTTTCAGTAAAGGATAGAAAGATGGGACAGAATACTGCATAAGCAGGAAGATCACGATGTTAATAGGAATAATGTTTGACTTTACCCATTACATGCGGGTATCTGTCAGGTTAAAATGCGACCCCGAGGATGTTCACTGATGGGTGCCTCTATACTAAACCTCTCCAACATTGATTTTTGCATTCATACTCACGTGGGAAAGGGACATAAAAGTTTTTTTTAAGCATGCTTGTCTCAAACAAAATCTGTAAATAGTTGTCGTGTATTGCAATCTTGATCTGTCTCCACGCGTGCATATTTTTTTGGAAAATATTCTTATATAAATTGGTAGAAATGTTTTTCTGTTGAACTTATTTTTCTGTTGTAACCATTATTGTACCATCGAGTGCCTCAATAAAGATTATTAATATTATTATTATTGATATTATGGTAAAATAACCCAATAAATGCAAGAAGTGGGAGTGGACAAGTGATCGAAATTGACAGATTTGTTATACAGTAATTTATATTGCGCCTGGGAAAAACTGTTTTCATTATTAGAAAATGAAATTAGGATCTTTGGGCGCAATTACAACTTGCATTAATAAAATACTGATGGGGAGGTGGTGACTCTATTCATTATTGAGGACAATGCTGATGCTAAATCGGAATAAATATATCATGAAGAACATCCGCGTACATATCCATAACAGATATTTTCGATGTAACATGTTTTATGTTACAAAAATACCATAAGCCTGAAATATTTAGGACCATGAAAAATAACATTTATTTGATACAAGATTATGAAAGCCTGGTGATGGTTGTGTGCTGCGGCTGTCTTTCTGACCTTTATTTGTGAAACATAGGATTTGCTTAATCGAAATATTATAAACATTTCAAAACCTAAACGAATATGGTTTGAGAAAATTAGTATGATAATATTTAGTGACTAATAAATTGCAGACCTCAGATGTCGAGTCTTTAGGTTTTTGATACGCTATTAACCAAGTAACCATGTTTTCAATACGTCATGTTTTCAATACGCCATTAACCAAGGAACCATGTTTTCAATACGTCATTAACCAAGAAACCATGTTTTCAATACGCCATGTTTTCAATACGCTATTAACCAAGTAACCATGTTTTCAATACGCCATTAACCAAGTAACCATGTTTTCAATACGCCATGTTTTCAATACGCCATTAACTAAAAAAACATGTTTTCAATACGCCAATAACCAAGTAACCATGTTTGCAATGCGCCATGTTTTCAATACACTATTAACCAAGTAACCATGTTTTCAATACGCCATTAACCAAGTAACTATATTTTCAATACGCCATGTTTTCAAAACGCCATTAACCATGTAACCATGTTTTCAATACGCCATATTTTCAATACGTCATTAACCAAGTACGCTCGCATTTCTTGTAATGCATCAGTGCGTTAATAAACTCTTGCTTCTATGATGGCTTACAAGTGTTTACCAGTGTATGAAGACAACAACAGGATTATAGGCCCAAACTAGGTTACTTTTTGAAAGCATGAGGATTAGTTCTGAGGTAGAACGTCTATGAGGCCCATTGGCTCAAACTAGGTTGCCTTTTGATAGCAAGAGGATTAGTTCTGAAGTAGAACGTTTAGGAGAGATTCGTGTGCCTTTTCTGTTTTTTTATAACAACAGGAAAGGAAACGGAAACGGTTTAGAACTTATCGAGCCGCGTCTTAAACGTTTCGATTGTATTGATGTTTACAACCTCCGCTGGAAGTTTGTTCCATTCTTCGACAACTCTATACGTGAAGAAATTATGCGTGATATCGAGTGAGAAACGTTTCCCAACGATTTTGTATCCATTGTTCCTAGTCACTCCGTTTGTATCTAGAGTGAAAAGGCTCGCTCGGTCGACGTTTTTCTTACCCTTCATAATCTTCCACACTTACAACATGTCACCTCTGACTCGACGTTTCTCTGGCGAATGAAGATTGAGTTCACGTAGCCTGTCTTCTTACGATTTATTCTGCAGCGAGGGGATGAGTTTAGCAGCTCTACGTTGAACCTTCTCAAGTTTAATAACGTCTATTCTAAGGAATGAAGACCAGAATTGAACGGCATACTTGAGATGCGGTCTAACAAATGCATTGAATAACTTGAGCATACTGTGCTGTTTTTTGTAAGAGATAGTGCGAGACATCATACCTAGCATTTTGTTGCCTTTCTTGGCTGCATCGTTACATTGTTTGCTGCTTTTTTAAGTCGTTACTAAGGATGACACCTAAATTTCTCTCTTCTGTGACGGGAATGAGTTCCTTTCCGGACATTAAATATTCGTGTTTCAGGTTCTGATGACCTTTGAGCATAACTTAGCA
>SDVV010012364.1:0-15485 GCA_016164225.1 Gammarus roeselii
TCCGCTGTACAAATATGCCATGGAAATCCGCTATACAAATATGCCCTATAGACAGGGACAGGGAAAAACGCCCTGCGTGCTCACTCATTGGCCTGCTATCCCACCAGGCCAATGAGTGAGCCGAGCCCCGACGATGCCCCGCCTCGACAACCCCAGCAGACAATGATATGTCAACCTTGGAAGATGCCTCGCCCCGACATCCCCTCATGCCAATGAGAGCAACCTCGGACGGTACTCGCGCTCCGATCACGGTAGTGCGTCAGTGTTTTTTGTGTCGTTGCTTGAAGTGAACCTGCTCTCGATCATCCCCCAAAGGTGCGACATTTAAAGTCAACGTATATTAATTTTATTTTAGTTGCAGTATTTTGATAAGTGGTATTGTATATGATTATAGGTTGTGTTATGAATATTTAAAGTGTTTCCACGCTATGGGGCCCTATTTATTCCCTATTCCCATACGTTATTCCGTCAATCATGGTCAGGACTGCAGTGTTGGGGTGCTCACGAGACATTATCTCTTGATCGCAAAAAGGCACTTCCTCCCGCAAGGTGTGCGGTGGCATACATGCTTCACAATGTCATAGTCGAACATGTTTCGCGTACCAGTTTTTTTCTGTTATGTGATTTTTTATACAGTGACTGTTTGACAGTGTTTACGAGTGGTATGACGGTGTTACAAAGCCATGTGGTTTTTTTAAACTGTCCCAGAATTTGTCTATCGCGTCCTTCTCCTCCTTTTGAATTTTCAATAGTTTATTTATGTGAAACGCTTTAAGCATTTTATCCAGGAACGTTTGAAATACGTCATTGACATCATTGCTTATCACAGTCTTGTTTATTAATAAACTTTTGAGGAGATCGAGAACGTGAATACGACTTTGGACATTGGGATGGCCAACAAACCCGTTCGATTCAGATATAAGTGTTGTGTTGGTTTAAGTTAGTGAAGCAAACCGGGGGACAGTGATTTAGCCACGGGAGGCAGTGACGCCGTATATAGTGCTGCAACGTCACCATTATGAGGCTCCTTTTGTTTCATCGGTTCCGGTGTGGGTTCTGTAGTGATACTAGTGCGATATAGGCCTTTGATGAGACAAAATAATTTTAGTGCTTTTGCAGGCAAAATGTTCCCATCTAGCATATCGTCCCCGCGTTCGTTCAACCTTTGACTGCAATATTTACTGCTATGTTCTGCTATTTCTGGCTCTGTTGTGACAGATAAGGGTATAGTGCTACCGCCAATATGATTTGTTGTAAGCTTATCCATCTTGTATCTTGGAACCAAGTAGTAAACCGATTCAACCATGAATTATTTTTTGTCAAGAAACTTACTGCAGTGGGTAATAGTAAATTTAACAGAAGCCCTCCACGCACGGTTGATAAAGTTTTCCTTTTGTTCCCGAACGATTTACTCCCGGACGATTTACTGCCTAATTGTTTTATTTTAGAGTTGAATTTAGTTACCCGTGACTTGGTTAGCTTGTCACAGACTAATTTTCCGCTCAGTATGTATGTAAATATTTCGCAGATGATTTTAACTTCTTTATCCGTTAATAAATGGATGAGTTTAGTACGTTCGGATGATTTTAGTTGATTTAATGTATCATCAAAATTCAATTTCCGTTTCAAAGAACGTTCATCACACATCACGACTCGACATTTCCTTCATTAATCCACGTATGTTTGCTGTCTGAATAATCCGTGTAAATCAGGTAGATTTGCTGTCTACCTCGCCTAATTCGACTCTTCAAGACCGTGATGGAATATATATCAGGTCTGTCACACTGAACAATTTCCTGCCTGCAGGCAAAACCTTTGATGTGTTCATCAGTATCGAGATGTGTTATTTCATAGGTCGGAGGGTAATGCTTTTCATCAATACGTAAAATACGAAACACTTCCTCCGAAAACTTGGTTAATATCCTCTCCTGAATGCCTTGAGACTGCACTTGAAGCGTACGTACGCTTCCGCCTTATATGTGTACTGGGCACTTTAATTATTTCACGTCGTATTTTATACATTTCGGAAAACAGTGCCTGAATTTATCTTGGGTCGTTTAACAAATAACCGTCAAAGGGGACCCGGCCCATTAATAATGAATGTGGTGTCATATTGTACGTGTTCACAATTGTTTGCAAGTCATCTATATAGCGTTCCGTCTTTTTAGCATGCATATATTTACCCAACTTTAGTTTTATTGTCCCTATTACCCGTTCAGAAGGTGATACTTTAATGGCCTTGTTGTAGGTGTAATAAATGGATATGTTCTTGCTGGTCAAATAAGCTTTAAAGCTTTTCTTCATAAACTCGCTTCCCTGATCTGAACTGATCCGAGTTGTTGGCCATGCTAGTTCGTTGAAGATAGTACCAGATGCTGCAATCATATTTTTATATGTAATAATTTTCATGGGTTGTACACACAAATAATTGTTGTTTATATCCATGTCAATCAATTAATATCTAATTCCGTCAATTTTATCAGCATAATCTTTCATATAAGCAACATCCGCACATAGAATCAATCCAAGACGCGCAGCTGTGAACATGCGTCTGATAAATTTCAAAGGAGCTTGTTTAAATCGTGTGAAAGTCTCTGACCCTTGTAGAAATTTTTCAACATCACGCCTTGTTTTAGACGCTAAATATTCGTGAAATTTTGATGTAGGGCCTTCGCGCTAGAGTATGATCCAATAATAATGAGTATGATACAATACTAATCTCAAATCTGGCATATATAACATTTTATAGAGGCAACACTCGTTCAAATTCATGTCCTGCAATTTGTTCTCCAATCAAGAGGTTCGAATCATATAGGTGTGTGAAATTAACCAATATGTGTCCATATGATATTTGTTCCGCATGCATCTTGTATACAGAGATAAACGATTTAATCTTGTCTTCTGCAAGGAATGCCTTGACAAAGTAACGTAGTTGATTTATATCGCACATGCGTAGGATGAGAAAGTGTGTGGTATTCAAAGATATTGTAAGGTGGGATGGATTAGAGTAAAAGAGCGATGGGTTTAAAAATAACGAACTGATATTTGCGTGGCGGCCCCGACAAAAAACATTTGCAATAATCCGTAGAGACTGATTCATACAGGAAAGTGCTCTGACCCAAAAACGACCACCTCATCGAAGTTATCAATGTATTTAATTATTAATTTCCAACAAGGACACTGCCCACTAGACGAGAACCCGCTCACAAACAATAACGCGGGTCTGCTCACGTCTGCATACTTAACAATCTCCATCTTACCCAGCAGGTGATACACATAAACTATTTCTCATTGAACCTTTAATTTATATATACTTTCTTTCTTCTACCGATGTATTCCATCAAGGATATGCTGAAATTAAGGACCCGTTCAGCGTCACCAGGTAATTATCAGCGTGGCTATTTTTTCCGTTTTACATCTCTAAAGTTAGATCGGTCATGCCAACATCTTTGACATCAACCTATGTAGCTTCGGTGTGTTATTTTCCTACAATCGATTTCATTTTCGTTAATTTTTTTTTATTTTTATTCAACAGATCGTGGTAACAACTCGATCGAGGTAGGCCAGATCAACCCGGAACTTCGGGTTTGATAAGGCATGTTTAACGATAAATGACTGCATATTTTTGGACTCTGTAATCCAACTTCTCCATGATTGAGTAAAACCAGTGTTATCTTTTTTTCTTTAAACATAAAAAAAATCATGTGCAAACCGACGCAGTACCCTACAGCAAATCATCCGTATCAGGGCTATCCGCTGGCCAGTCATCACCCAAACTATCAGGGTGGTCCTAGGTACGGTAACCCGAACTACGAGCGTCATCCACTGCCTGTATATCACTACCAGCAATGGCCGCAGCCTCAAGTATGGCATCCTCGACAACCGTGGCAGAGACCACCATGGCAGACACAAGCGTGGCACCACCCGCAACAGACTACAGAAACTGACTTTTTCAAAGTCGAGCATGATGCATTACAAAGGTTAGTGTAAACAAATTATTTTTTTATTCAGTTTTATTTATTAAATTGATACATTTTTATAAATAGGGTTAACATCTTCCTTCAGGAACATCTTCACCATAGGTTAAGAAGGCGTTATAAAATTATCTGTCAGGTATATCCATCGTTAGGGGCTTGTCTTCCGTGATTTGCTCAAGTGGCTGAGATGTACTACGCTCCAGCATGATTTCCTCTTGACTGAGGAAGCTATCTATGAAGTCGGGACTTAGTATAATTGTAGACTTGTGCAGTTTTGATTTATTGTTCATGAACACAAACAATATTTCTTCCAAGGTGCACTACAGCTCCACACTCGACGAGTCCTGTCTTATTAAAACAGACACTTGTTCCTTCATTTTCAAAATGTTCAAGATAACTTTAAATGCTGTTCGTGTCGCTACACAAAATTGCCAGCTTCGATGAATGCAAACCTATAGAGAGTCCGGTTAGAGGTCACTGCAAGATTTCGTACTTTTATACACTCCATTTTTCGGGCTTGTTGATCAATCTTGAAGAGGAGGATGTTTACTCGACGAGAAGCTGATGATGTGTGTGTCCACAGTCTCAGCGATGCCAGTCTTATTTGACCCCTCCGCTGAAGGCTGGCATACAGATTACAACACGTATAGCGGTTTCACAGTTTTTTTTGGAAAGGATGGTACGAAATCAAACCCCCCGTTTGATTTCGTTTTGATTTGGTTCTGTTGTCGAAATCTGGCAGCGTATGACTTTGGCGGTGTATGGGAAGCCTTTTGCCCAAGTTATCGTACACTATTGTATAAAATTGCGAATGCCGCAGCTCAGACATAATTTGTGCTCCTGATCTTGTTTGTGTCGGACAGTTGTTCTTCTATCGGTGTAAGTACTGCGAGTTCTAACAAGTCTATTTTTTGTTCTATTGTAGAGATATCTTTCTGTAACTTTGCTAGTATATTTTTTTATTTTTTTTCAAACCATACCTTTGTTTATTCTTGTAGGATGAACCAAAACGATATGGTGATGGCGGATACGTCATTGTTGGAGGATGCAGGAAGGGTTCGCGCCCCATACCGAAATGAGGCCTGTCCGCCCCTCGCATGCCCAAGCGCAAGCCTCGCAAAGTTCGCATGCCCAAGCGCAAGCCCGAAACCCGGTGCTGCTGCTGCTGATCCGTCATCGGAACAACCCGGTGTTCAGCCTACTGCTTCGTCTTCGGAACTACTCGGAGTTTAGGCTCCTGCTGCGAAGTACCCGGAGTTCAGTCTACTGCTGCCAAAGGACCCGGAGTTCAGCCTACTGCTGCGGTGGATAAATCCTTGGCGCCGTCTCCTTTTGGACAGTTCGTTACTCAGGCTACAAATGGATTGGACCCATTTGTCGCTCAGCCTACTGATGATTCAACCAGCGGTACTCCTTTGCGTGAGCTTATATTTCACCCGCCTACCTCTATAGGAATTTTGGAAAACAATTTTGTCACTTCAAAATTTATACCATGCACTGAACATGCCAATATATCTTTCTTGATTACATTACATTACACACTGAATCTAAAATAGGCGCATTCCAAAGACTCCAATGCACCGTGAATGTTAAAAGTAGCAAATAAGTCGAGGATGCATCTGTAGATGACAAGGACTGGGTGAGTAACACAATAGCTATCCAGCTGACAAAAACCACTTTGCTATCTGAACTGATTGAGGATCTCGGGTGAATTTAGAGAACAAATAAGAAAAACAGGAGCTAGAATGTAGTGGCTGGAGCATTATTACAGTAACCAGTGTAGAGCTTAAATTCAACAAGACGGGTGTTAATGGAACAAAACATCTTGGCCACTATGTTCCATGGCCCAAAAACTGTCCAGGCCGCCAACATATTGAAAACGTCAACACAGGAAACAATAATTGCGCATTGACTAGCCTCATCGCACATTTCCATTCGAAAAAACATACAAGCCACTCAAAAAATAGGACGGGAATCGGAAAATACTTATCTCACGTACAAAGACACATACTTTAACTTCCCATGCCTTGCCTTGAACACACCTGTCGCAATATAAGATTTTCCAGTCATAGAAAAGGACTGGGAAGTTAACATTAAACTGTATCAGCTCACAAAAGAGAAGGAAGGTTATGGTCTGGTCAGTATATACAGAGGCAGTTTAGAAGCCAGTGAGGAGCGCACGATCCATCTTGTGCAAATCTTAGATGCCAACCATGTCACTCTCAAACCCTGTTTCACTACATTTATGAAAACATTGAGAAATACGAACTATAAAGACAACTTTTTTCGTACGTTTTGTATGCAAGGTATGATTGAAAGCAAAAAATCTGGACACGTAAAATTGTGTTCATCCCGTACAGGTTTGCAAAACATATGTATGCCTGAAGAAGATGAAATGTACCAATTCTCAGTCATGCATGCAACAAAGAAAACACCCGTTGTTTGTTGTTATGACTGAATCTGTGCTGGAGCCATGCCAAGAGGGAAAACATTTAGTTAACATACACAAATTGTGCAGGTACAGTTATACTCTAGTGGATAAAGACTATAAAATTGTAAAGCACAAAGTAGTCGATTCAACTTCAGTTCCGCTTGAAGAAATAGAGACACATCTTGTCATGAATATGTTGCTGGAATATGATGATTACATGTCTACCTTACCATTGTTCCCCGAACCCGTCCTCAAAAAACAAGACTTACAAAATATTGCGAAAGCAAACCATGTGAGTGCTGCGGGGACACTTATGGAGAAAATGGTAATATAAGAGTTCGCCACCATAATCATTACATCGAGGGCGTCATCGGACCCAATAAAGAAGCGATATCTGGCAACTATTCTGGGGTTCTGTGCTGACATTGTAACATCAGAATCAAGGAGAAACTGAGGTTCATGCCTTGTATGTCTCACAATACCTCGGCCTATGACATGAGATTAATATTCAGAGGACTGGACTGCACTAACATCTCCAATATTTGTATGTTGCCAAAACAGTCCGATAAGATGTTCAGCATCTCTGTCTCCTTGAACGATGCCACGAGCAGGTACGGTGTCAAGTTTATCGACTTCTATTCGTTTCTCAGATCAAGTTTAGACAGTCTTGCCAAATAAAGACAGTGGCCATGACATGTTGCTTCTAAAATCCCATCTCACAAGTATCGGCTACAGTGACAAGGTTCTGGACTAGCTGCTCGAAAATGAAATTTCTGCTTGAGGACATCACATCGGATTCTGTGCTGGACCAAACTGACATCCCATCGCAACAAGACTTTTACAGTCAACTTCGAAGTTAAGAAATGTCGGACTCGGATTATGCTGAAGTGATTACAATGTGGCAGTCAGCCAAGTACAAGACCCTTCATGACTAAATGATCTACCACCTCATCGACACGTTGCTACTGGCAGAAGTCTTACAAAAGTTTAGGGAGACCATTACACGCGACTAAACCCTGGATCCCGTCCATTTTGTGAGCGCCCCAGGCTTTGCAATGCAAGCTGCCCTCTACGAAGGCAAGTTCAAACTAAAGAGTGTCAAAAATATCGATCTATTTCACTTGATTGTCAAAAATATATGAGGCAGATCTGTGACGTTGACAAAAGGTCTTCAAGATAAGTAATCCCCGACACAGGTAGTTTGATCCTAAACTACCTGTGTCTTAAGCAGCAATGTGGGACTTTAACAATATTTTTGGTGGATTCTTGAGAGAGCCACTTATCATTAGCGAAATCTTCGAGCTCACACCCGAAGAAATTCAAGCCTTTGACTTGTAAACGCGGACTGTTCAAGCGAGTACACGTACATTGTCTGTATCGATGCCCAAGTCAGCGACGAAGTTGAACGGAGAACAGACGAGCTGCCACTACTGCTACATCACAAATAAGTCAGCTTGGACGATGTTTCGCCCTCCACAAAAAATATCTTGACCGGCTCGGAACATCTCAAAAACAGGAAACGAGCAGATCGTAAGCTGGTTGCTAGTCATCTACACCAAACTGCATACCTCGCGGCCCTGGAATTATTGCAAGTACTCCTCAGACAAGGACAGGAAGTCACCAAGGTTCATAGAATTTTCGAATAAAACAGAAGCCTGTCTTCAAATCCTTCATTATGAAAAATATCCAATAACGTCAAGAGTCTACAAACTCTTTTAAAAAGTCCCTATATAAGCTTTTATTGTATAGTATATACGGGAAGCTTATGTTCAATCTACTCAGCAGAAGTCTAGAGGCAAAACTCATATGCACAGCCAACAAGTTCCGAAAACACGCTGCCGACCATCCTGAAAAACTGCTACGCCATAGGCCCCGAGACAGTCATCATGATCCTCAAGCAAAAAGTTTTCCAGAAGGTACACCCACTTTAAATTGGGTTCTACGTGCTTGAAAAAGCATAAGCAAAAGTCTACAGCTTCTTTTATGATTCACTGAAACCCAAATACGGTAACAACGTCTCGCTCATCTACTCGGACACACACTCGTTGCTGCTCCACCTCAAAAGTGTGGATGACATTGAGACGGAAATGCGGCAAGCTCCTCTGGCTGAATACATGAACTTCTCCAACTACCCCAAAAATTATCCCTTGTACGATGAAGCAAAGAAAGGACAGCTGGTACTACTGAAAAGTGAAACAGCTAATGACTACCCGAGTGAAATCATTTGCTTGCAACCAAAGTGCTACATTATGTTACTCGAGTCCGACGCTACAAAATCAGCTGTAAAATATGTCAATTACCAGACACAAGCCTAAATAAGACATGAACAATATAGAGACATCCATAACCAGAAAATATACACACACTTTGACACCATACACAACATTCGCGCTCAAGCATGCCAGTTTCAAACTGAACGCACTATTGAAAATTGCCTCATTAAGTTTGAAAATAAGCATTACTATGTTGACAAGTGTACAACTCTTGCCTATGGGCATCCTGACATTCCCAAAAACTCCATTGAAGTTGAACCTACCGTCACTAAAAAGAGGAAGCGATGTGTCGTGGATGATGACGTCGATGTAACGATGGATTTAGCTTGGAAGAGATGTAAGCCGGGTGAGGTCGTCTTTGGCGAGTGTGCTCGCGTGACTGATGAAATACATCTATGTCATCAAGTTTTATTCTAGAAATATTTTTAAAAGATGTTGTAATTATGAACATATATAAATAAATATAAACTTGTACAGGTATGTTTCATTGTCCAACTAGTTAGAGTATATATTGATGTCTACAAGCGGTTTGTTGTCAGTATGACGTAGGATCCAGTGCAGGATGCAGGAACCGGAGAACTTTTTTGTCTATATCTCATCGCTGGGCAGTAGCCAATTGAACCAAAACAACACATCTTCAAGTTTTACTAACAGCATTCATCCAGGAATACAATTACTGGGAGAGTGGAGCATAGGACTTGTAGAAGTATTCTGTAATGACTGGTTCAATAAAAAAATGCACGATGAACAGCACAATATTATATTCTACGTAGACTATTCTAATGATAGAGATGAAAGAGTCGGGCGTGAAACTCCTTTATCTGTTCCTTGCAAAAATATCTCAGGCAATACATCGGTTATGGTAACGAATCGTTAGAGATGAAAGAAAGTTGTTTGAATATGATAGTGCCACACAAAGCATTAAGTTCAACGCATTTATTCAACAAAAAATGTCGCAATTCAAATACACTGAAGCTACGGTAAACTGGTACTTTGTTGGAGCTAGATTGGCTGATTTAATGGGTGGAGCGATGTGTAAATAGAATGTCGGTGAAGGTGCCGTAAGCGAAAAAATGTCCTTCCAAAACACGCGGTGGAAGTTTACATGATTTTGACCGATTCACAAGTCCGATATCGTACCAGAAGGGTAGCGGTTTCTTCTCTACCATAGCCAGTCTTGTAAGACGTACAACGTCTTTTTAACGAAAAAACTGTGCTACCTGAAGCTGCATAGATAGGGCTTGAAACATAGCACACGATTACTCGGAGCAGAAAGATCTACGAAAATCAACCAAGAAACATGGGATTGCTGCACTCAAGAATGTTGTAAAGAAAGCCATGGGTGGAGGCAAGGTTACAGGAAAAGTAACGAAAAAACGTAAATCAAAGAAGAACCGTTGAAGAAATATGGAGTCGTGTCGTCCATTATTTAATTACTAAGAAATACCACTGTTCATGCACCATTAACGTTAGTTTCGGGTGAGGTTCTATACCGACAACATGCTTGGTGGATCATCTCTCAACAAGACAGGGCTAGAAGCCCCTACGAAAAACTATGAGATGGGAAAGATTGATTTGTTCCCCTCCGTCAACAAGAAATATTTAATTGAATCATGTATCGAGTCGAAATTTAAAAGAAATTATCAAAGCGCAAATAGCAGCCTGTATGAAGGTAGAATGGTCGATTCCTTTATAGAATGTCATATTCCCGGGTCGGAAAATGAAATGGTCGACTTGAGCTCGTTAACTGCAGAAGTGGAAATACGTGTTAGAAAAGCAGATGGAAGCGCATTAGCCACCGCTGCACGTGTTACACTCGTTGACGGATTTTTTCATCGCATGTTCCAAAGCCACTCTCTATTCCTAAATAGTGTTCAGTGTAAAGAAAAGAGTTATACAGAATAACTAAATAATCTCTACGCCTATACATCTATGAAAAGCTCCGATCTTAATAATATGACGTAGGATCCAGTGCAGGATGTATATGATGTATAAATCACTTCAAACACCCATTCCAGATACTATCGACCCAGCGAATTTTGCTAAACAAAACGAAAATGAGGTTTGGATTCAAGAAAGTGTACGTCATGGTATACACATGATGGGGCCACTAAACTCTGATATAGCCGGTAGCAACATTTATCTATTGAATAATGTCAGTGTAAATATACGATTGGAGCTGGCAAAACCAAGTAGCGTTCTTCTAACACACGACAATGAAGTATACATCTATTTAAATGATTCATGCAAATTATGGTGTAGAAAGGTTATATCATAACCTTTCTACACCATATGACATGACTCAATACATGTTCCATTGACCTATTGTCAAAACAATCGTGTTTCCTACCGATCAAAACTCCATCTCTATTGATTCCCTTTTCAACGTGGTTGTTCCACAGAAATTAGCTCTGTTTCCCATTGATTAGGCGGCACATAACGGAGCATATGTTCGCAATTCAAATTACTTCCAGCATAACGACATCACAAACGTATTGTCGATGTAAGCGGAAACTGCGTTACCAACATTAGATCATCGTTTTCCAGAGAGTTCGCCCAAGCATGCCATCAAACAATTTCGGCTCTAGGGACACGTAACAGGTCTCATCTCATCACAAGACAAAATTTCATTGCTGGAAAGACTATATTTGTTATGATACAAGGACAACTGACTCTTAAGATGTCATTAACCTAGAGAAAAGAGCTAACAAACGCATAACAGTGAATTGCGAAACTCAGCCAACTACGAATAAGATCTTGTTCCTGGTAGGTTATACACTCGATGTCAAGGAGAGTATTCTCGTACAATTTACAGTGAACATGGATAATAATCAAATTGAAAATATATCCACGAGCGATCCAATTTTGAAACGTGCTTATATAGAGTGTTTTGCTGAAAACAGAATGCCCATGCATTTAATTAACAGCTCCATGATTGTTAACAGCAAAAGCGATCCTAAAAAAATGGGTCATTGGATCCTAATATTCAAAAACGATAACAAACACTACTTTTTCGATTTGTTTGGGCTTGATACAAAAATATATGGAGGAACTATGGCTTCGTATTATAATACTCATGCAAAAATACAACGTGTACTAGAGAAATCTATCCAAAGTGATCAATCTTTGGTTTGTGGAGCTTACTGCCTATACTTTGCGTATTATTTATGTCAAAATGTATCAGTAAAAAATATAATCTAGTGGTTCTCCAACAGCGAACGACGTAGAAATGATACCAAGGTTGAAAAATTCATCATGAACGTGTCCGGAAATCAACATTCGTGCAAGAAGAATATAAGTGGGGCTTTAATACTGCTTGTAAATTAGCTGTTAGATTTATTACCAATGAAAATTATCTTATACATGTTTGTTATTATTACCCCTAAACACTCAAAGGACCAGCATTGAAATTGTACGTACGCAACATGACATGTAATGAATTGCAATGCAAGATTCCTAGCATTGGAATGCGCTAAAAAATACCAAAGGTAGCATATATGGGAATATATATGTAAACGTACTATTTATCTAACCTATTATCATATATTTATGTAACCTATTAACATATCATTATATAGCCGATGACATATCTTATGAATAATCCGAAAGCTGTCCGTCCGTCCACCCCTTCCGCCCCCTTCGTACCGCCTATCCGAATGACTCCGGCCACATGGTCGCCCAAGGTCGCCCATCCATACGTTCACCGATAAAACTGCCTCGAATGGCGTTTCGCACCTATACTAACTACTAATATGTACAAAATTTACGTAACTACACTAGATATCATGCGGACGAGACATGTTGAGCAGCTGTTACATGGAAGCACTCAACCCCGTGATGACGTGAATAAAGGAAACATTTATCTGGAAGAATGCTTGAAAGACAGTCGACAAAAAGTAGCTGACTTGCAGTGAAAACTGACCCAATGCAGGAAATATCAAATCAAGACCAGCCCAGACACTCTGTCAGCGATCGTCGTCTAGCAGATCGATGATTATCTTGAGATAAATCCTACGTAGCACGATAAATGTAAATGATGTAACACTCCCATGTAGAGACCAATGTTCGGTCCAACATAAGACGTTAATACAGTACAGCCCTCTTAAAAGGGGAAGAGTCATATCACTATGTCAGTGTCATGTCTACATGTGTATCATTTAGTCAATAGCTTCCAAAAATAGACGGTCGGTAAGTAAAAAGTCAGGCTTAAATTAGGTTTGCTCCTGCAATGTCACAAACATGTTCTCAATCTGTACACCTTACATTACTGGGACGTCAGACAACAAAGGCCAGTGGAAAACTCCCTAATTCCATTTGCCAGGAAATTATAGCCCAATAGTCTAGGGGGAAGGAAACCCAGATAACTGTGATGCTGTAAGCAACTCAGGTTAAATGAACATCGACCCAAACGGAAGTTATTTGGGGTCGAACGTACACATGTGTATGC
Source organism: Gammarus roeselii (assembly GCA_016164225.1). Taxonomy (NCBI): domain Eukaryota; kingdom Metazoa; phylum Arthropoda; class Malacostraca; order Amphipoda; family Gammaridae; genus Gammarus; species Gammarus roeselii. Next base: position 13,129 of record SDVV010012364.1, read on the forward strand.
GTGGTAGGTAGATATGATATGGTATGAGTCGGGAACAAGAGGAAATAAACCTGGAAATCCAGTCAGTGTAAGCTGGACCTTGACCCCGACAGGTCATGAGATTGTACTCGCTCCCACTTCTCTCAATGATACTCCCGACTTCATTTGTTTTTTGTTTTTATTGTACATATTTGTTACTCTTAAGTCAACCTGCGTTTTGTGGAAAAACCTCTGCCAGCAATATAAAAAGATATAACACCGAGCCACCTTCTCACCATGCATTTTAACCTGAACAACGTCAGTGTTGATCATATCCCCTTAGCGTCACTCCGGCTATGCTTTCAAACAATGTATCTCAAAAACATTTACCTTAATATCTCCCGCATGCGCCCTCTTCCTCACATCTCAGCACCTTAGAGAACAGTTGAATAACTGCCCCACAACTATTGCCATACAAATCACTACACTCTTAAGTGCACCTTACACTTTGCAGCATTTATTCCCTCTAGATTTATTTTCAATATTCACTACTCCAGGCTTCTCTACATAAGAGCCCAGGTACTTCAAAAATGGAACTTCCTCCAATAACTCTCCGTTTTAACAGAACGTTATGTATTCGAAGAAAGATGCTCGAGTAGCCATTCCACGAATATCGTATTACTATTATTTTACCCACAATAATTCACAGCTTCTACCTCTCATACACTATACCAACCTCTTACACTAGCTTAAACAACTTCTGACTCTCATACACTCTACCAACCTCTGAACAAGCTTAAACAACTTCTAACTCTCATGCACTCTACCAACCTCTGACACTAGCTTAAACAACTTCTAACTCTCATGCACTCTACCAACCTCTGACACTAGCTTAAACAACTTCTGACTCTCATGCACTCTACCAACCTCTGACACTAGCTTAAACAACTTCTGACTCTCATACACTCAACCAACCTCTGACACTAGCTTAAACAACTTCTAACTCTCATACACTCAACCAACCTCTGACACTAGCTTAAACAACTTCTAACTCTCATACACTCTACCAACCTCTGACACTAGCTTAAACAACTTTTAACTCTCATACACTCTACCAACCTCTGATACTAGCTTAAACAACTTCTAATCCGAATCGGTCACCAGGGACTCTACTGACTCACCCGTGACTCTACTGACTCTACAGCCAACTCCTCCCATTTACTCCAGACCGCTAAACACCCTGATCCATTAAACTCGCGCTCACCTCCCTAACCACTTCATTCATGTGAACATTGAACAGAACGAGAGTCATAACGCAACCATGTCTCAGTCCCACTTTTGACTAGGGACCATTCACTCGTCTTGCTCCCTACTCTACCACATGCTCTGGGGCCAGTTTGGAGACTGGACCATGCACAAATATTTTTTGCAACATATATGTTAATTATTTAAAATTTGTGGCATCGAGTACATTTTCACTTCACCTAACCGACAATGTACAACGGAATTTGGTTATTATCTTACAATTCGCGTACAATTGCATTATTTCATCAGAATGTGATGACGCTTTTTGTGCAGCGTAACGCGAACGGGGCACAGTATACTGATAAGAAAATCCTTTCACTTGGCATTGGCATTTCCTCAAAAAAAATCCTCCCCTCACCAGGCCATGCGCTCTTTTTGGGAACAGAATTGTTTTAAATTTATCAACACACACCCCATCTCTCCCAAAGTGGCCCACGGTCCAGTGATTTGACTCCCTCGCCTCAATATTATTTCAGTTCCCGTTAATCTCGGCCTGGCGAGCTTCTGCCCACCAGCACCGGTGACCCTTCCGCTCCATTTATCAGTTGTCACTCTTTGAACAGTTGGTCCGGCGACCCCGTCTGTACGGCCTCACAGGAGAAAAATGGTCGTCATCATCACTTTCCTGCGATACGCTTTGGACGCTTGAAAGAATGACAAAGCGCTATTACAAATTGAGCAATGGTGTCAACTAAACTTTTAAAGATAGAAGTTACGTCTAACTCATCGCCTGATTGTCAGATGGTAGATAGGTAAAGTCTTCCGAGACCTAACAAAATTGACAAATGAAGATTTGCGATTCATCAGCTTCATCTGCTTACTTCTCTGTTTAATCGACGAAGCTATTCATTGAAATTAATGTTTTTTTTATCACTGCCCCACGATGAGCATTAACGTAAAGTTCAGAATTCTAGTTACTTCTCTCCATGATGTTTATAACTTTCAAATTGCTTATTTTTTTCGTCTGCGTCACACATATTGAACAATATATAAACCATTTGGTATACCTCTCGAATAGATTTCTTAATAATTTTCAGTATATGCATATATGTTTATATATATATATATATATATATATATATATATATATATAT
>SDVV010012365.1:0-15485 GCA_016164225.1 Gammarus roeselii
AAAAAAAAAAAAAAAAAAAAAAAAAAAAAAATGGGGACCTACTGCAATTAACTCCCGCATACAGTGCCCCAGCAGAGAACAATATCGTTTCTTCTTTCTACTACGTGTCGCCAATGCTACCACTTCTCTACCCATTTTTCCGTTCATGCGGTCTCCCATAGCACACTCAACCCTCACCACGCCCCTTTCTTCAGATGGTGAGAGGAGCAGCATGAACGGGTCCGAGGCAGCCCTGGGTGGCCCCTGTTCCAGCCCAAGCCAATGTCTTCCACAGCTGCAGTGCCTCAATTACACTTGTGCCTGCCCACTGTAAGTTATTAAAGCAAGGTGATTAGAAATACTCAGTGTAAATGCATTTTTTGGACTTGTCATAAACAGGATTACATGGGCTTGTTAAGAATGTTTCGGACGTTCTACGATTCAAGAGATATTTCCGTATCTTGGCCCTCGGCCATTATATCCTATAAAATCTGAAATCCTTCAAACCTCAACAAATTATTAAAATGAAGCTCATTTTACAAGCATTTATTTACAATCAAATAAAGTGTGAACCCGAATTCCAACGATCTCTTCAAAATGTGTCATCATCGAACACATAAATATTGACAGTAATATTGTAATTATTATTAACATTATATCAACAATCGAATCCACGAAACGTCAAAATATTCCATTCAATAAAACTAGAGTCAAACTTATGAGACCTCACAATGAAGCGAGTTATTCACTACTAGATACCATCGCACTCGGGCGTAACAATGCCAATGTGTTCAGAGTTATTACAAGTACTCGTATCGGCAGATTGTTCCTGTGCTATGAGCACGCTCATAGCACAGTGCGCTCTGAGCACTGTGCGCTCGGAGTGCAGTGCACTCTGGGCACTGTGCGCTTAGAGTGCAATACGCTCTGAGCACTGTGCGCTCTGAGCACTGTGCGCTTTGAGCACTGTGCGCTCGAGGTGCAGTGCGCTCTGAGCACTGTGCGCTCAGAGTGCAGTGTGCCCTGAGCACTGTGCGTTCTGAGCACTGTGCGCTTAGAGTGCAGTGCGCTTTGAGCACTGTGCGCTCATAGTGCATTGCGCTCAGAGAACTGTGCGCTCAGAGTGCAGTGCGCTCTGAGCACTGTGCGCTCAGAGTGCAGTTTGCTCAGGGCACTGTGCGCTCAGAGCGCAGTGCGCTCGAATCACTGTGCGCTCAGAGTGCAGTGCGCTCTGAGCGCAGTAAGCTCGGAGAACCGTGCGCTCAAAGCACTATGTTGTCCCCAATGTTGAGTGCACGATACTGGTCCTAGAAACATTCCCCAGTTCATCTGTGCGTCATTCAAGAGCTGAATTGAAAGAACTGAAAAGGTAACCAAGTACATCACATGCCCTGCCCTAGTTACCACAACCCTTCGTCCTGAGTCGTGCCGGTATAACGTTCAGTTACAAGATGCTCTGCTATCGTAGTATGCCATGTAGAACATGTTGACCTTATGATAGTGATGTGCACTAATTGCGTGCTTCCAGTCTAGACAATGGGTTGGCTTTATCGTGCAGGAGAGTTAGAGGTATTTTAAAGGTCAGGAGCGGTGGATCTCGCAGGTAAATGTCCCCTCTGTGTCATCAGGTCGTGTGTCGAGACGCTGGCGGGGGAGTGTGCCTGCGTAGCCGTAGATGGAACGCATACAGTGATGGGGGGAGGACTCCTATCAGCACCCGCTTTAGCCCATTGGCCGGTTGTGGTGCTGGCAGCCATCTTCGCCTTCGCTGCCCTCACAACACTCATCACCTGCGTCGCTCATACTATTGCGCGGTAAGAGTGTGGATGAGTTGCATCATTTCCACGTGCAAGGTATTCAAGTAAGTTGACGTTTTCAACGCGTTTGAATTTTTGGCACGACCGAGCAGTCCTTCATCTAGTACAATGCAGCTTATGATATTGCGGGCTATAACATTTTAGGTGACTTCGGACGAGGGTGCATTGCGGACAAGAAAGTATTCAGAGGATGCTGTTTAATTTCTCATCTCTGTTTCACTCTCGTGAGCTCAGATATACGTCTAACAACAGAAATTAATGAAGAAACGAGCGGTCATTAGGGTATTACTGACGTATCTTATGCACCCAAATATCAAGATGAAAAGTATTATTGAACAAAATGAACGTTGTTGATCCTAAAATCCTAATAGCTCTCGCAGGCTTATTACAATGTACAGACTGTCAAATCTATGCACATAATAAGTTAGGCACACGCTGTAAATGGGCTGAGAAACAGTAGATTGTTCTTCCTGATTACAGCAGGGTTATATAGCTCGAGGAAGTTTGTTAATTAATTTCGAATACATGTAACAAAATTTTAAATATATTTGGCTATTATAAGAGTTTTTGCAATGTCCTTCATTTGAAACTTGTCGTGATTTGAGTGCAAGACTCTAGAGAGAGAGAGAGAGAGAGAGAGAGAGAGAGAGAGCCTTCCTTCTACCTAGGTATCTGCTAGGCTCATGGGCCTCCGAAGTCACGGCCATCTCGGAGAGGGAAGGGGGGGGTGAATACACTTAGTTCTATTCAGACACTCAATTTTTTCATGCTACACTAACCCTACTTTTCTCCCCCATCCAGATTTTGCTTGACTTTTATTTACTTCATTTTCATCTTATGTTTAGTTAACATTATTTTTAATTTATCTCAAACTCACTCTCAACATCCCTCACAATAGTCGTTGCACACCGGTCTCGATTTTTTTTCCTTTTGGGTGGCTAAAAACAGTCAAGTTGCGCATTTTCTCTTGTGGAACCTTTTGCTACTACTCTCCTCCTCTTCCTTTTTTTCATTCATGCTGATGTTATGCCTGAGATTCCTAACACGGAGTGTAGATGTCTTACCAGGGATTACCGTCCCTAAAATCTATTTCATCTCCCTGGGAATCCTTGAAGCTCTGGGTCAAGGCAGGTCGAATGAGAACTCGTATTGCTACCGCCCGGGTAGTGCTTGGTCCAAATGGCCTCAGCACCTATATAGTTCCAGTAGCTCCTGCGGCACCCTTGCATACCTCAGACACTCGCAGCGTAAAGGACATCGACGTAACGCATTAGTATACCCAGTCATTCAATTCGAATCTAATTTTGTTTATAGCTTAAAGCAGCACTAGCTGCTGGATTGACGTTTGGCGCCAGAAGGACGCTGACTCCGGCGCGCTAGAAAACCTCGTCACTTAAATCAAATCGGTGTAGATGGACCCCATAATTCAATCAAATGTGGTCTATATCTTAGAAACTAACAGAATGACATTTTACCCTATTAATTCACCTAGGAAGAATACAAATCCTGGCCTGTGTTACTCAACATTTTTCTGAATTAATTTATTTCGAGCCTTGTAGCCATGGCGTTAGAATCTTGCTACAGTATCCACCGCGTGTCGTAGAAGGCGACTATAAGGGCACCCTGTAGCCGGGAGTAGAATCGTGCTACCGTAACCTCTGCATGTCGTAAAATGCGACTAAAAGGGGCGGGCGAAGGTGCTAGGAATGGTAGCGGGGGGAGGAGAGGCTCACGCCTTTCCGAACTCTATTGTTTGGGTCGCTGAATGTGCGTGACTGTAGTACAAATGAGGTAAAGAGGAGAGAGATTGCTGAGATGTTTGTTTGGAGGATGTTTGATGTGTTGGCGCTGAGTGGAACGCAATTGAAAGGAATGGGCGAATGTGAGTTTGGCGTAGTAAGTGGAAGAAAGTTTGGTTTGGAGGAAGGTTGGGCACGAGAAGGTGGGGTCTTGATATTGAGTGATCGGGTGGCTAGGAGCGTTACTGAATGGAAGGAGGTGTCTTCAAGATTGATGTGGGTAAAAGTTAAGTTAGGCGTAGAAAGATGGGCATTTGTGAGTGCTTACGGACCTGACAGCGAGAGGAGTGAAGAGGAGAGGGAACAATTCTGGACTGACCTGAGTGAGTGTATTGAGAGTTTTGGAGGTCAATTCAATGTAGTTGTACTGGGTAACCTTAATGCGAGAGTTGGAGATGTAGTGGTGGAGAGTGAGATAGGAAGATATGACGTTCCAGGTAGAAATAACAGTGGAGAAAACCTGTTAGGTCTGTGTATTGAGCAGGAGTTGGTGGTCGGGAACAGTTTGTTCAAGAAGCGAGATATCCACAAGTACACTTGGGTAAGGATGACCCGTGGTGCAGTGGTGGAGAGCACTAATGGATTTGTGCTGATATCGAGAAGAGTGGTGGGGAGGTTGTTGGATGTGCGGGTGTTGAGAGGGGAAAGTGGAGGAGTGTCTGACCATCTGCTGGTGGAAGGTAGATTAGGAGTGGAGCAGAGGTGGAAGGGCAACAAAAGAGTCGAAGGAGGAAGAGAGGCATTGAAAGAGAGTGAACTGAATGTTAGAAGTGTAGCCAAGGAGTTTCAGCAGGTGTTGAGGGAAGAATATGATAACTTGATAGGACAAGACCTGAGAGATGTGGAGGAAGAATGGGAGACGGAAAGAGACGCGTTGCTGAGATGTGCGAGGAATGTGTGTGGTGCGCGCCGTGAGGGCGGGTGCAGAAGGAAAGGTTGCGAGTGGTGGAACGAGGAGGTCAAACTGGCGGTGGCACGGAAAAGAGGGGCGTTTGAGGAGTGGTTTCAGGTGAAGTCGGTGGTGGCTTATGAAAGCAATAAAGAGAGGAGAAACAAGTTGAAGCGGGTGGTGAGGAGTGCCAAAAGAGACGCTGATGTGAGGTAGGGCAGACGATTGTGCTAGAATTTTGAGGAGAACAAAAAGATGTTCTGGAAAGAGGTGAAGAGGGTGAGAAAGGAAGAGACCGGAAAGGAGGAAGTAGAAAAAGATGAAAACGGCCAGTTGTTTTTGGAAAGTGGTGATGGACGGATGAGGTGGGCCGAGTATTTTGATGAATGTTGAATGTCGGGGATGACAGAAAGGATGACATTGTTGCTGTTGGTGGTGGTGCTTGGATGCCAGTTTTAGAAGAAAGACTTGGAGCGGACATGACCAGGGAAGAGGTGCAGAGGTGATGAAAGCAGGGAACTCCCTTGGTTTGTATGGCGTTGCGACTGATTGCCTGAAGGAGGGTGGAGTAACGATTGTCGAATGGTTGGTGAGGTTACTGAACCTGTGCTGTGGTAGGTGTGGTTCCGATTGAGTGGCGCAGTGCCTGCATTGTTCTGCTGTATAAGGGGAGAGAAATATAAAAATGGATGCTGCTTCTCGAGAGGTATCAGTCTGTTATGTGTGGCTGGTAAGTTGAACAGACGAGTGCTGAGTGCTGATTAAAAGGATTAGAGACTGTACGGACTGCGCAATTGGAGAGGAACAGTGTGGCTTTCGGAGTGGTAGAGCGTTTGCCGATCAGAGTTTTTCAGTGAGACAGGTCTGTGAGAAGTACCTTGCAAAGGGAAAGGATGTGTTCTGGGCCTTCATGAATCTCAAGAAGGCATACGACAGGATTGACAGGTAAGCGCCCTGGAGGGTGTTGCGTTTGTATGGAGTGGACGGACATCTGTTGAAAGCGGTGCAGAGTTTCTACGTCGGCAGCCGAGCATGTGTCAGAGTGGGAAGCGAGGTGAGTGATTGGTTCACAATGAAAGTGGGGCTGAGACAAGACTGTGTGATGACTCCCTGGCTGTTCAACCTCTATATGGATGGAGTGGTCAGGAAGGTGAACGCGAGTTTACTGGGTCGTGGCTTGGAGCTGTTGGAAGCGAATGAGAGGAGTTGGCAGTTGAGCCAGTTGCTATTTGCGGATGATACGGCCCTGGTTGTGGATTTAGAGGGGAAGCTATGTAGGCTAATGTTTGAGTTTGATAGATTGTACGAGAAGAGGAAGCTTTGAGTGAACATGGGTAAACGTAAAGTAATGAGATACTCGAGGACTGTCGATGCGAGCAAAATCAGTGTCCCCCTAAATGGAGAGCTCTTGGAGGAAGTTCAGTGTTTTAAGTATCTGGGCTCCCATGTGGAGATGACTGAACTAGTGAAAACTGAATTGAAAGCGCGAGTGAAGGAGGGGTGTAAAGAGTTGGGGGCACTGAAGAGTGTAATGAGCTGTAGGACGTCGGGGATGGAAGCAAAGAGAGGGCCGTATGACTGTGTTGTTGTCCCAACTCTGGTCTACAGAGATGAGACTTTGGGGGGGTGAGAGCAGAGAAAAGAAGAAGGTTGAATGTTTTCGAGATGAAATGTTTGAAGAGCATTGCTAAATTAACGCTGAGAGACCGGATCACAAACGACGTGGTTTGAATCAGAACGGGGATGGTGAAGAAATTGGAGGACTGAGATGATTTGGGCACATGGAGAGGATGGATGAAACGAGATTGGTAAGAAGAGTGATGAAGGCGGAGGTGAGTGGCTGTAGGCCTAGAGGTAGACCGAAGTTTGGGTGGCTGGATGGTGTGAAGCAGGCGTTAGGAAGTAGAAACATGAATGTGGAAGTAGCGAGAGAGCGTGCAATGAACAGGCGTGAGTGGAGAATGGTTGTGAATGGTCGATTTTGACGCTGCTCTGATGTGCTTCCCCGCCTTTGGCATCACGTTGTCGGGATGAACGTGGATAGGAGGTGCCCGGCCATCATGACGCGGTGGGGGTAAACCAGCGAAAACTGTCGGGCCCTGCTGTTGACAACGGACCCTCGGACCGCACTCGTGACCCAGAGAGTGTGTTAGCACAAAAGGGCTAAGTTGTGTGAGTGTGAGCGTATGAGGGTGTGAGATGCGCTTTGCCGTCGGCCACCCCCTTTCTGGGGGATGCGGCCTAGTGTCTGTATCTGTATCTGATTATTATTCTTAGTCAAATTCTTATTAATATTATAAATATGATTAACACGACTAATGATGCAGACGGAAATGCGCTGTATAATCAATACTTACATATACCGTATATGATAAAATGTAATATAAACCATTAAAAATATGTGTTTCATTGTGAGCACATTTGGGATTTCTTAATTATAAAATCAATAATACAATTTGGTCAAGTCAAATATAACTAGGATGCAGTGACCTCATTTCTCTGACTCGCAATAGGCCTAATTATTGTAATTTAATACAAAAATGTAATTTTTTTCAGGTCTAGACCTCAAGAAAGGCACTCTGCTGTTAAATTTTACTCAAGTCAGGCAAACTTTTGTAATGTATGCGATGTTAATATGTCATATCCCTGAGTTTAATGAACGTTGGTGTAATATGCAAAGTATGAACGTGAAGTTTCAAGTTAGTTTGATATGATCAGATCATATCCTGCCTCAGTTAATTACGTCAACAGGATTTGTTGATGGAGTTCGGAAATAATTCGATGCCTGTCTCCAGATATTGGTTCCTACAAATGAATAATTGAAAAACAGTCGTGGAAGTAGCTACATCTGAGTGAGTTTGCAGTCACGAAATATATTGACTCTCGGTCCCCTCCTCTACAGAGTTGACCATCATCTCCTGTAGGTCAAATATATTGGGAATGATGATTATAAATGTTCAAACTATGTATAAATTCGGTAAGAGAGATGAACATATAAAATGATTGAATATTTCACTTCATCCCTCATTCGTTCTTGCATAAAACCACCAAATTTGTAACGCTGCTTGCCCAATTTTATGAAATCACGAAAAAATTATCCAGTTGCCCGTTTACTGGGAGGAATTTCATCTTGCGGATAACTGTTGATAAGTTGTTGCCTTATCAACAGTTCGGTTGTTGTATCTAATGTATATTCTCGCAAAGCAGTTAGTCTTTGCACAAGGCATTTGCACATTTGACACTTGGAAACTGAATTCGCTAGTTTCATATGATTGAGAAATTTCATAAACGGATTGAAATCCCGTTTATGGACAAACGCTCTTCATTGACGCGATCACTACATACAGCTCTAATCATTAGAGAGGTTTTCGGAATGGACGGAATCCCTCTTCAAGGCTCAATATTGTGTTGCATCTAATACTATCTTATTATTTTGTAGACGGTTCGCCAAGTCGGTCGCTAGTCGGTCCGTTCCTCATCCGGAGATTTCTACTCTTGGAGACACGTACGGGACCGACACACTCTTCTGCACTCCTTCCCCCAGCGCCACCCCCGCCCCCACTCCCTGGGCAACCCCTGTTACTCCACCGAGGTTCAACTTCTTCAACAGGAAGGGTTCGTGCCCTAACCCCATCCTGAAATACCAGCAACATGTTACCGACAAAGGGCACCGTGGCAGCGTCCAGTACGCCCCTTTCCTCTTTCAGGCAGCTCTTCCGGTGGTGACCTGCGCCATAGCGCCCGTCAAAAAGAACACCTCTGCCATTGACAGCTTCCCGGATGATTTGAAAAGGTTGCAGCTCACCCACAGTGCGTTGAATCACTTGAATCAACGGAGGTCCACCGTTAACGAGCTCTCCGGTACGCCCGGTGCTGAGGAGATGAGGACGTCTATGGTCCCCAAGTTATTTTCTAGTCAAACGGATGTTCGTATTGTAGAGGGAGATTATGGGAGTAATAGCCAGAATTTCCCATTGTTACCTAAACCAGGTTATTTCAAAGAAGGAGTTAGACTTGAGAGAAACGTCCCTGTTTCTCTAGATATCGAGGTTATAACTACCCCAAAGTTAACGTCCATCGCTTCCAACGACACATTTTTAACCGCCAACACCAGCACTCCTCAAGAGAACTCCAAGTACTCGTTTCAGTCTGTGATGGATACATCTTTAGAGTCTTACCTGACTTTCAGTCTGTCCCCACCCAACGCATCTCCACCTTCCCTCACAGGGGAGTGTCAGGGTACCCCCTCTGAGTCGCCTTGCAAACACCCCCAGCTAAACAATTACCAGTTGCCAAAGAGTATTCTTAAGAAGGAGAATTATGCATTGTTTGACTACCTATCATATTCCCCTGTCTGCACGGCGGAGTCTATGTTCTCACATCCTCCCTCAAATTCTTTGCCAACGAGTGACGAAGCTCCCGTGGAAAACGGCTCTGCACTGCATGATACTGCAAACGGAAATATCTTCTACAAGAAGTCACTAGTTGATCCGCGGAATATGGATGCTGCGGATAGGGATCGTCTAGAAAATGTTAAAAAGTTGATATCGGAGCGAATTGTTAATAGTTTAGCGCAACGGTCCAATGGTTATGCTTATAAGTGTCCCAATAATTCGAACCATGTAAATAGTGACACTGTTTCTGATCATTTAAATAACAACAATGTACTTGAGACGCACTTATGACTGCAATCAACAACACTTCGTATCCAACATGCAATACCATTTTATTTGTGATCATAGTGCCGTGTTTTGTTGGTTTATGTAGCAATAGCGTAACCAACGCAATTTTTCATGGGAGCCATATCGATTTGCTTGAAAAAAATATGTATTTCTGCAATAAAAGACATTTCAATCGACGAAAAAACGCAAGATATTCAGTTTCGTTCTGCTGTTCATCTTTTGTTTAAACTTAATGATACAGTTCGGTTCAAACTTTTTCACTATCATTCACCGGTAAATTTTCAGTGCGCACACTCCTTCAAACGAAAACACCGCCTTCCAAAACAGTGTGGAGGTAAAGGGGCTCTCTGGTGCTAAAGAAAATATGTTATGACGCCCCTTCCAACACACCTTAACGAGGTCATTGTTGCCAGACGTTCTCTAATAATGTGTAATGCGAGTCAAAGAAGCACTTTCCATAACATAATTACGCAAGGCCTTCAGATTAGTTTCGCAAATAACTGAAACGTGCATAACTAACTTTTCATAGTTCCAGTCTCCATTTGAGTGATCCATAGATGGCGCTCACGATATCCACCACTGGCCTAAGGTTTCGGTTCTACCGACAAAAGATAATACCTCTGATCGTTCAGATTAGGTTAAGGGTTAAAACCTTAATTTGGAGTAAATTTCTGAACTCTGCTATTCATTAATACGATCTAACATCTTCCATTTACACATGAATGTAGTTGGTTGACTTGTTACCAGTGCACTATACCATACACAGCAGTTCCCCATCATCATGTTGTACCTCTGGACGTGGTAACAGTACAAATGCCTTGAAGCATTTTCTTATACCTTACGAAGCATAATGTATCATAAAAGACACGTAACTATTGGGATTCATTAAGATCAGATAGTGTCTAGATTATCGGCGAGGTTTCGCTTTGTTCGGCGATGACTTTTGAGGCACTTCTTTAAAAAAATACTGTAACACAAAATAATAGGTCTTTAGACTTCATGCAACAAACAAAAAACATTTTATCAAATCAAATATTTAAAGACGGGGCCCTACAAACGGTACATGTCGTGCTTTATACGGTGAATAATGCAATGTTTTTGCACAACCCGAAGCATTTTTTGACGTTTATTAAATCCACATTAGATGCACGTCCCACACATGTGTGTACACTCTATTAATCATTTCCATTGATCTAAAATAACAAATCTGTGCATGAGAAGTAAATTGGACGGTCGAAGAGTTATCAAAGATTTTTCTTATACTTCCATTCGCCGTAACTGAGGTGTTCACTCACATGGTGAGGATGGATGATGGAAGATTCTTGAAAAGGATAATTAATGTGGCTGCCAGTGGACGCAGGCCTGGAGGTAGACTGAAGTTTGGGTGGCTGGATGGCATGAAGCAGACGTTAGGAAGGAAAGACAACGGTGTGAAGGTAGCGAGAGAGCGTGCAATTGATAGGTGTATGGATGCGTTTTGAAGCGGCTCTGATGTGGTTTCTGGCTCTCGGCGTCTCGTTGAGAAACGGAATGAACGTTGGTGAGGGACTGCCCGGAAACTATGATGAAGCAGGGGTAAACCTGTATATGCTGTTGGACCCTTTTACTGACAGTGCTCTCGGACGTCACTCCCGACCCGATATACGTGTTGCGGGATCCTGACCGGACGTTTCAGCCCTAAATGCAAAGTTTGTTTGCAATTAAGTGCATGCGCACAGTGTGAGGTCGGTCACCCATATTTCTGCGCGATTTAGCCTTGTGTCTGTAAATGTATCGCTGAGTAGGACCGGCGTGAACCTTGCCAAACATGAGTTTATTGTAAGGTCATGACTTTGATTTAAAGCAATTTCATACATGTAGCGCTGACATTCTTCTACAGCACGAGCTGGCACTGTGCAGTGCCGGATAGACGTCTGGACAAGTTGCATTTCTTAAAATGTTGGCAGCAAATGTTCACCTGACCCAAATATACTCCCGAGGAGACATGATATTTTTAATATGTCCCTTTAGTTCGATTATTATCACACGATATTAATTAATGTTACTACTGAATTTAAATAATTGACCTGTTTGAGGTTTGAATTTATTGGGAAGTTTACAGGGATCCTTCGTCGTAGCAAGTCACCCCAAACAAACAAAATAACATATTATTCGTATTTGGTTGAATCCTGATGGTATTTTATTATGTTTTCACTCGTCACGGCCGATGTTATGCAAGACAATTTAACATATTCCGTTTATGTACTGGACTGAATTTTCTGAACCTTTCGTTCATTTGAAGTTTTCTGCCAGAAAATACACTTCTAAAACTGTTTTTACATTTTTTCAATCAATACGATTAATTCACATTATTCAAGAAGTAGTAGTTTCATTAGAACAAGCGCTGGTAACGGTCACCCAAGTCATCAAATCCAAGATGTACGGCACACACAGGATGGTTACTGAGACAAACGTATAGTCTCTTCTAACATATTATTATTGTCACTTTGATACACTTGCAATCACGGTGTCTATAACAATCCTAATATCAGTGACAGGATTGTTTCAAACTCTAAAGAAATCCGATCAACTTTGATGTGCCTTTTACTGTATTGTGCAAACAAAAGATTGATTGCCTCCCACAGTGCATCGTTGGTCTGGATTTAATAGAATACTACAAATTATTAGCTGATATGTCAAAATAATATTTATTCATGGAACAATTTATAATCCCACTCTGGTACCTGCTGAGCAAATTGCATTGTGATATTTCGTAAAACGTTCAGGCTTCCTTTGGTGTAACAGTACACTTTTATTGCAACAAGACACGAACCTGCAGAACTTTTCTGAATAATGCCATCAAAGATATCTGGCAGAGAGTTAAAGCAGCCCCTTGACCGAACTGTCTTGTCGAAGAAATGTTCTTATAACGAGATTTACTCTGTTTTCTGGTTTCATTTGTAATGCTTTAAGATGATTGACCCTTGGCAACTTATATAGCCCAGTTTTAACAATCAATAATAAGTGTAGCCATCCACAGAGGCAATAATTTTTTTTTGGGTGTAATGTGTCCGGCAAAATATCGGAAGTCAGTCAAGATTGGAGAGTGTTTTATACTACATATTGTAGAATAATTACTGTAAAATACGAAATCATTTCGGATATCATGGTGGGTATGGTGGGGTATAGTTGGATACCATGGGGAAGTCAATATAGAATTATTACCATTTATGTTTGCCCCGCGAGTTAAACTACGTACCATAAAATAATACGTAAGTTTGCCACGCAGGTTTGCAACACCTACAGTTTCCCGCGGGTTAGAAATAAGTGCTTCTAAGTTAGATTAGATTAGGTAGGAAGGTTCCAACAATATGCTCGCTTCGTAGCCGGCAAATACATCCAGCTGAACGCAACGAAGCCACTACCCCGCAGTACTAAACTGCACCAGGTCGGGCACCACAGTATACATTTTGATGTCGTACCATAGTCAATATTTATTGCAGCAGTGCACACGAACAGGTTTTCTTTGTTTTAATTGTGTAGTCGTTAATTCTATCATTAGAAATTAGGGATCATGTAATCTGACGGACCAGAGAGACCGTTTGCATTCCGGTAGATGCCGATTCGCCTCAAAGAAATTCAGTTTTAAATTATTTCTTCTAAGTATCAAATTCAATGACATGTGAATGTATGAATATACAGTACAATGTATTAGTCATGTTAAGATAAGGAATGTGCGTCGTTGCTATAGATAAACGATGATAGGTGCATGTATGTGTGTACAGTACTATGTATGAGTCATGTTAAAATAGGAAATGTGTGCTATGCCATAGATAAGAGATGACAGGTGCATGTATGCATGTACAGTGCTATGTGCGAGTTCTTTTAAGATAGGGAATGTGTGTCGTTCCTATAGATAAACGATGACAGGTGTATGTATGTATGTACAGTACGGTGTATAAGTCATGTTAGGCAAGGCAATGTGTGTCGTTCCTATAGATAAACGATGACAGGTGTATGTATGTATGTACAGTACGATGTATAAGTCATGTTATGCAAGGCAAGGTCTGTCGTTGCTATAGTACAGTACGATGTACAAGTCATGTTATGCAAGGGAATGTGTGTCGTTGCTATAGTACAGTGCGATGTATAAGTCATGTTATGCAAGGGAATGTGTGTCGTTGCTATAGTACAGTGCGATGTATAAGTCATGTTATGCAAGGGAATGTGTGTCGTTGCTATAGTGCAGTGCGATGTATAAGTCATGTTATGCAAGGGAATGTGTGTCGCTGCTATAGTACAGTGCGATGTATAAGTCATGTTATGCAAGGGAATGTGTGTCGCTGCTATAGTACATTACGATGTATAAGTCATGTTATGCAAGGCAAGGTGTGTCGTTGCTATAGTACAGTACGATGTATAAGTCATGTTAAGCAAGGGAATGTGTGTCGTTGGTGTAGTACAGTACTATCTATGTATGAGTCATGTTAAACAAGGGAATGTGTGTCGTTGCTGCAGATAAACGACGGCGAGGTGACAGCAGGTTGTGAATAAATGAAACCAATTAGTTATTATTTTCACTCACCCTGCATTACAAGCCATCACCGTCTGGTGACGGTTTATACGTCACCAGAAGTAACCCTGCATTACAAACCATCATTGTCTGGTGACGGTTTATACGTCACCAGAAGTAACCCTGCATTACAAGCCATCACTGTCTGGTGACGGTTTATACGTCACCAGAAGTAACCCTGCATTACAAGCCATCACTGTCTGGTGACGGTTTATACGTCACCAGAAGTAACCCTGCATTACAAGCCATCACTGTCTGGTGACGGTTTATACGTCACCAGAATTAACCCTGCATTACAAGCCATCACTGTCTGGTGACGGTTTATACGTCACCAGAGTAAAGCTCGTGTGTCAGTCAAACGGTTTGTTCACTATACACTGTGATGCTTGTGTAGAACGTCAAGTGTGAACCATTGAGAGCCTGAAACGATCAAACTTCCTACGCTGAAGTCACCTTTGATTATCCCGGCTACAGCAACAGCCTCTATTTAGCTTCATTAGAAGTGCGCGTGTTGCTTGTATTATGGTAATAGTGTATAAGAAGTACCACTTTCAAATAATCGCTATATGTACCCATTATTAATCATTGATTCGTAGGTTATTTCAATATTGTTAAGTTGTTTGTATATCAAAACGTAGTTTTCGTTATACCACTAAAGAGGAAAACAATTGCCCGGCCTCAAAATCATATCATCGAATTAATAAATTTTAACTTGTAAGCATACTCGGCACTTAACTTTTTTGCATTTTATTGCCTTGCCATTTTTCCCCTCTTCAAATAGTGATCAGTTTATGTGTGTTTGAGCAGCAGGAATAGAAGATGACCGATACGACTTTTGGTATTCTAAACAGGCGCTGTTCCATTCAAGCAACAGACCAGCACATCGTTTTAGTAAGAGTCTTGTGGTATTTTCTCAACTGTAGTTTGGCGATATGATAGTTGCGTACGTTTGGAATGAGCGCTGGAGCTGTAGATTGAGCTGTACGATGCTTGTACCATTCTTTGCCAATGAATCAGCTTGATTATTATAAGAACATACTAAACATCAACTCAAATGTGTTGGCATTTACTTCTATAGTGTTCGAGACATAGACAATTTTGCTAAAGGAAAATAACTGGAAACAAATTAGTGTCATCAACTCCCATAAGCACAGTTGATGGATGATCAAATCATCTCGTCTCATTGATCATTTTATACAATTTGTGTGTAATTTCCCATGTCTCTGACAGGTGCTTATTGATAGTAGCCAGCGGATTGATTTTCTGCTTGCCCATTAATGCAATTCCTTTCGGAATTAGATTATTTATTCAGGCCGTCCCGAAGTGGTTCAACTGACGACGTTGTACATTCCACCCGGCACGATCCGGTCTCTTACTTGGCGATATTTTGTTATCACGTTGATTTCGTGGCCGTAATAAATATAAGCGACGATCTTCAGTAGATGCTGACACAGATAAAGTCCTGCGAGGACCTGTAGGAATGACTATCTTTGTTGATCAGGGGCGATGGGAAGGAAAGTAAAGGCAGGACTGTAAGTGAAACGCTGCTCACACTACTGTGGTTGTTGGTGTAGTGTTGGTCACACAAGTGTAGTGCTGGTCACACTGGTGTAGTGCTGGTCACACTAGTGTAGTGTTAGTCACACTACTGTGGTTGTTGGTGTAGTGTTGGTCACACTAGTGTAGTGCTGGTCACACTGGTGTAGTGCTGGTCACACTAGTGTAGTGTTAGTCACACTACTGTGGTTGTTGGTGTAGTGTTGGTCA
>SDVV010012366.1:0-15484 GCA_016164225.1 Gammarus roeselii
TATATACGGTATATATTTCCATTTATAAATGCTGCCCGATTAGCTTAATCGAGCTGCCTGAAATGTGTGTTTTGTAGACCATGAACTTATATTAGTATTATTCATACTCTTTTGAATTATATTCTTAAACTCATTGACTTGAAATTCATTACAATAAAGAAAAATACTCTTAAATTCTAAAATTGTCTCTAATAGGCAAATACGTGCCAAAGTTCTCAGTGAGGAATACACATACGTCTGCATATTTAGAATACATCCTTAGGGCAACAGACATTTTATTTTAATTAGTTACTTCCAGCATGCCTTCGGTGAGATTGCATGTATGTACAGACATACGCAAAGGAATAGCTGTAGAATGAAATACGTCATCTCTAAATTATTCCCTGTTGTAATAGCCTTACAATCTTTGTTCACCCTCTTTTCCTCGAAATGCTCAATGCATCTCCTCTCACATCATCTCCATCCAACCAAACAAACTCTCATATTTTTGTCAGAACCCCGTCATTCTCTGGCGAGTTCGTATAATATACTCCATGCTAGAGACCCGCCTCACGCATAAATAAGCATCTATCTGACTCGCTGTCATTTCGAACGCAACACAATTTCAGGATGTCAGCATATCTACAACAAAAAGATTTTTGCAGAGGAAGTGAAATCAATTCGACGGTGACATCTCAGATTATTTAGCGCAAATAAATGTGTTTCGTTGAGGAAAGGCATTTGAGATCCATGTAGACTGAGAGGCGACATATTATTATCGAATTTGCAATATAACCGTTAAAGAAAGCCTCACAGAGTAAATTTCCTTGTTTGCTCTGTACTGCAAACTACACATTACAAATAAACAGTTTACAAAATCGTGTTCAATAATAGTGGAACTTCCAGGAAATTGTTGGTCATCAAACTGCGTGAGTGCCGCGAATATCCTCCCTTCTTTTGGGACGTTTCATTCATGGATCAAACCTGCAATCCGAACAGACTCCGTTGTTTGTGCTGATACTGATAGAGAACAAAGGCCTCTTGCTCTACCGCAGACTCGTCGAAACATTGGAAATCTGACGATAGTGCTCAGCTTAAGAAGGCCTCTGACTCACAACCATTTCAGCGTACCTATCAACTCTACGAAAATGCACCTATGTGCATTCAACATTTTAAACAATCCTTGATATTCAATTCTTCAGCGTTATGTTACATATACTTCGGGTTGCAATTGCCATCTTTTTAACAGATTGAAATTTCTCCTGTGTTATTTCGTATTAGTTTCACCTATTTTTAAAACAGTTGATCAATGCACTGCAATTTGAACAACGAGCAATACAGCTGAGCAACGGTAATTAATTGTTTTTAATTACAACTGAATTGCCCTTTTTATAGTTCTGAAATTGAAATATTACTCAATATTATCATAAACAAAAGTCATCACTGATCGTTGGTTAACTGAATTTCTTTTTGTTTTCATTCCAGTTTAGTGTTTAGCTGTTATGAACTTTTGTGAAAGCAATACGAAGATAAGTTCATAAGCAATTGCAAAGAGGTGTTTATTGGGGATACTTCACATTTTACTGATAACTATCGGGTCATCACAAAACTTTAGAACGGATATTACTCAGCCATTGTTAATTTTTAACATATGATGATGATGCAAATAATAAGCAGTAGACTTCACGTTTAAAGTAACAACGAATGACAAAACTATGCATATTTGCAATGCAGAAGTCTACGCACAATCTGAAGGTTTTCGTATCATAAACAAGTCTAGAATCTCGTACTTTTACTCTAAAATCTACTAGATTTCACTCAGTGTTTTCAGACTGAAGCACCGATGCTTTGCACAAATGGTCAATTCCTTCAGCACTCACCGGAAACATATTTTAACTGCGTGTAGCAATATCATTCTGTATATTTTTAATAATAGTGATAATATTGATAATAATAATCACGCTAACTGATGAGAGCGTGATGTTTTTACTATTCACTGAATGTGGACAAAAAATATAATTAATTTTTTTATTAAATCAAAAGCGGTTGATTATTTACGTTGATTTGTTTTAATCCGTTGTCACATCCCATTTGAATTAGCTATGCATTGTCGTGAAATTTGAACCACCGCTGTTATCAATAAATATAAACATTATTAATAAGTAAGGTTTCGTGCATACAAGGCGTGGTTGTATCTGCAGTCACTTACCTATGCCCAAGCAAGGTAATAATTATACAGTCAACTGTTCATAGTTGTCCAACCAGTGTGGTAACCGAGGAGGAGAGACCATGGTATTATAATTTGAATAAAGGCGGAAGACTGATGCACGGAACACTTAGGATAGTTTTTTTTTACGGGGGATTTTTGAACAGGACGATGATTTAGCTAAACAGCAGAGCATACAGTACACGACTAAGGGGTAAGACCACGACTCGACTGACTGGCTCCCTTCAGACCCGCCGTAGCAGCAGCTCTCGCCGAACACTGTTACGCACACATCTAGTATCATACATGTGCTCTAAACACTGTAATCTTCCCACGCTGTTGGGCATGCGTATCTAGCATGTTCAAGTGGCCTCGCCGAGTGGGCGTGGACTTCAGCCGTAGGTCTGACCACTGTTACCGTCCATAGCATCGCATCCTGGCTGTGTACCTTTCTGGTGGTTTCACGGTACTACATTCAACTAATTATTGTCGCGTTTATTACATAGGATTTAGCTACACTACAGGGCATACAGTACACGACTAATATATTAAATATATGAAAATATCACGGCTCCGTCGAGCTTATCAGATTCACTTATAGCGCACCTTCACACATTTCAGGGAACCGTCTGTGTTATAGAAAGCAGACACTTTGTCCAATATTGCGAAGATGTCGACCACCATTCCACTACCCAGTCCTGCTATTTTGACTGATTCCCTCCCTTAATCATAATGAGCCGCGGGCTCAATACGGGCAAGCATCAAGTTGGTATCAGGTTTGGTCCGATGTGCTTGCCTCGGCAGCTCCAGGGAAAGGGATGGTGGCTATCATTGAGAAAGTAGACCATAAAAGAAAACGAACTTAACACCTCGTTGGAACCGGTCGAATGACATCAGAAGGCATCTTTCCCTTACAACGAAGCAGCATATATGTGTCCATCTATGGAGACATCCCTCGTGAACTGATTTTGAGTGAGATAAAGATGCTAACCGGAGATGGCAGGTACACAGAAAAGAAGCTCAATCATCGCGGCAAGTTTAGTGTTTCAGAGTCAGTGCAAGTTACCTGGAAGTTAAGCGCCTCAAATCACCGGATATGTGGCCTGCATGCGCTCGCGTTCGGAAGTTCTACGAGAGCAAAAAAAGCTTGGAGCTCTCCAAATGAAATCAGGAAAACGATTTTCTTCAAACCAAATGCAGACTTCTCTAGGAAATCTTCCTCTGGTTACCTTTAACTGCAATGGGTTTAACAGTGCAGAAAGCGTTGCAAAACAGCCGTGTACAAATAGTGATATATGTGCGTTGCATGAGACATGGCTGTTTAAGCACGAGCTCCCGATTAGTCTATCCAGAGATGGCAACGTTCATTCTTTCTCCATATCTTCAATCAATTCAGATGAGAAGATTCTTAAAGGACGCCCGTTTGGTGGACTAGCCTTCCTGTGGTCTGATGGAGTGAGTCCATTTGTAAAAAATTAGTCGTATAATAATGAATGGGTTATCTCTGAATTTAAAGGGTATGTCTATTTCATTTATCAATGTGCATTTGCCTTATGCAGCTCAACATAATGTGGAATTAGTAACTGTGTATAATGGGAAGTTGAGGCAATCCTTCGCGGATCAGGACATGATCATGTATGTGTTATACGGGATTTTAATTGCCACCCAGGCAGCCGCATATTTAATGAGTGGCAGATACTCCTGGCAGGTAATGAACTATATTTTGTGTACGTGTCACTGTTACCCCGGGATACACACACTCATGTAAGTCACAACGGGAGAACAGTAAAATGGTTAGATTACTTGGGCCTTACCCCAGCAATAGCCAACAATATTACTGTGTTTGTGGGGAACTACACGCCACTGTCTGATCACTTGCCGCTCCAAGCAGAGCTCTTATTACATACACTTCCTGTAATGGTTAATGGGGATACAGCCACATAGTCCATTAACTGGCAATTCAATGACAAAGCTAAGACCAATGTATTCTGTTCAGTACTTATCAATCAGCTCGGGAGCTTGCCACAAGAGGTGCTACGGATTCATGCAGCAGCTGACAGAGACAAGTTCGACGAGCTAGCTCTACGAGTGTGTTGTATGCAGGGCGGCTCAGATGGCTGGCAGAGCAGCATATGGAGAGCGAACACCAAGGAGAAGGCACAGGATCCCAGGGTGGAACATGCATGTGGCTGACTTACACAAGGCAAGCAAAGCCTATGTCTGATAGCGTGATGCTGGTCAACCCCGAGCAGGCTTATTGTACAATGAAAAAAATAGATCGAGTAATGCCTGTATATACGCACTGCACTACTGTGAGAAACACGAGGACGATTTACGTGCAGCTAGTCTGTCAGAAAAAAATGTTACTGAGCGGACGATAGATTTTTGAAATGAAAAATTTAAAACCGAATGATAGCTCTGTTTCTCAATCTGTTAATGGCATAACAGGGCCGAGAAATATTGCTGATATGTGGCGCGACCGTTTTCATGGTATCATGAACTGTGTCAACAACGACACTGACTCGTTTTTTGTTAATAAGGCCCTCAATCGGTATAGTGATGATGATGATGTTTATATATGGGTACTTAGGACCGCTGTCAACAAATTAAAAAATGGCAAAGCTGTGGGAAAAGA
Source organism: Gammarus roeselii (assembly GCA_016164225.1). Taxonomy (NCBI): domain Eukaryota; kingdom Metazoa; phylum Arthropoda; class Malacostraca; order Amphipoda; family Gammaridae; genus Gammarus; species Gammarus roeselii. The sequence continues at coordinate 4,821 of SDVV010012366.1, forward strand.
TGATGTACCTGTGTAAGTATTCAAGTACGGTCCTGTTCAGCTACTTCATGTCATGCCTGTTTTCTTCACTGGCTGCCTTAAACTTAATTAACTTCTTAAGTTACTAATGGATGTAATTGTAAGACCTATCATAAAATCGAAGACAAAATGTGCGACCGATAAAGGTCACTACAGACCAATATAAATTGCTGCTGCTGCTTCAAAGTTACTAGAAATAGTTATCCAGAACAGGCTTGGCGACTGCCTTGAAACAACGCCCAACCAATTTGGGTTTAAGCCTCAGTATGGGACGGAAATGGCCATCTTCACATTGAAGCAGAGGATTAATTACTTTGTCAGTGGAGGGTCACCTATATACCTTAGTTTTTTGGATGCTTGAAATGCATTTGATCGTGTCAATCACTGGACACTGTTCAAAAAACGTATTGAAAGAGGAGAGCCAATTCACATTGTTAAGCTACTAAAGTACTTTTACCAGCTGCAGAAATGTGTAAAACGATTGGGAAGCACATTGTCAAATAAGTTTCGAAAAACTAATGGTATAAGACAAGGAGGCCTACTCTCGCCTCTCCGTTTCAATGTGTACGTAGATAGCTTACATGACCGACTATCTCTTAGCCGTGTTGGGTGTCACATTGACGGATACTGTGTTAACGCGATTAGCTATGCAGACGACATGATCCTTCTGGCCCCACATGCCGATGCTATTCAGACGATGCTAAATATATGCGAGACTGAGGCCGCGAAACTAGACATCGAGTGCAATACCAGTAAATTTGTGTGTATGCTAGTGAAATCACCAAACAAGAGGTTCCAGTACAGAACGGACGGGGTACTTAGTGTGGACAGCTGGAGTATGTGGACAGTTTCCCTTACTTGGGGCATTTAATAACAAATAATCGGTGTGAGAATGAAGATATCACTAAACAACACCGGAAGTTAAATGCGGTTGGCAACCAACTAATAAGAAAATAATATTTTTTTACAACGGATGTTAAGCTGAAGCTTTTTAAAACGTACTGTTATCCTATACACTGTAACTCATTGTGGTGTAAATTTACCAGGGGTACTATGAGCAAACTGCGAGTAGCATACAATGACATATTCAGGAGACTGGTGGGTGTCCCAAGAAGAAAGAGTTCTATACTAGTATTTGCAGAATATGATGTTGATTGCCTGAGAGTACGATCAAGAAAAAGTGCATACAGCATCCAGGAACGAATTGAAAACTCAAATAATCCCTTCCTGGAGGCAGTATGCTACAGTGAGGGATACGAACTATCTTCACTTAAAGAAAGATGGGACAGAGTACTGCATGTGCAGGAAGATCCCGATATTAATAGGAATAATGTTTGACTACATGCGAGTAGCTGTCAGGTTGAGGTGCGACCCCGAGGATGTTCACTGATATGTGGCTCTATACTAAACCTCTCCAACATTGTTTTTTGCATACATACTCATGTGGGAAAGGAACATAAAAGGTATTTTAAGCATGCTTGTCTCTAACTTAATCTGTAAATTGTTGTCGTGTATTTCAATCTTGATCTGTCTCCACGTGTGCATTATTATATTTATTGCGATATTTTTTCATGTATTGGTAAAAATGTTTTTCTGTTGAACTCATTTTCTGTTGTAACCATTATTGTACCATTGAGTGCCTCAATAAAGATTATAATTGTTATTATAATGTTCAGAAGGTTTCAGTTGGTTTGCCTCACAGCAGCTCTCAGTAGTCGCAGCTAGAGCAAGGGAAGGATATGTTGCTATCAGTGCGAGGACAAGTACTAGCTGCTTATGATATATCTACAAACGTTATCTGCAAGATCGTTGATGATAATATTGTCAATTATATTTTGCTCCATGAGGTACGAAACGGCGACCTACTGGAATGAGCTGTGACGAAGTCAATTTGAACTTATGAGTCTGTAATTCATAAAGTGTATTTGATAAAGAAGCTCATGAGTTATATATAAGAATTGGAAACCCATTGCTGGACCATGGAAATAAATGACTTAATAATAATAATAGTAGTGATAATAATAATACACTTAATTAAAAACCATCAAGGGCACAGAAGTACATTTGATATAAAACTTAGGAGAATAGAAATATGAGTGATCCGCTAGGTTACTAAGGCAGAAACGTCAAATCAGGAAGCACTCGTAATTGTTGTTAATTTTCTCTTAGAAACGTGAGTTCCCTACAAAAAACGGATTTGGCTATTCTTATGGCCACTGCAAGTAGACCCCAGATTGAATGACCTGCATGCAACCATGCAGGTCATTCAATCGTTCGTTTTTGGTTACCTCGTTAATTTCGAGCAGCCAAGCAGGAATGTGTGATAGAAGAGTACCAAGTTCTACATAGAATCGATTCGTTGTCACTTTTTTGGCCAAAGTGCCAGTCAATCGCTTGGACCTTGCGGGGATCAACTTGCAGAAAGGTCTGCATTATTTCGGCATATAGAGTAACTCCGATGACACAATGATCCGTACAGGACCCATCAGGTAACGTGTAACATGAAACGGTTGCATCTAACAACATCAAAGACAGAGCAATATGATCAATCCAAGAGGTGGATAGAGTATAGAGGTCGGATTTTTTAATGATAGCCTTGTAGGGGCTCGTAAAACGATGTTCATCACTCTGCTCTTCGATCCCTTACAACAAATATATATATGAGATTGTAAATATTGTAGTGTTAGTTTTAAGATTAAGGTATTCTGTTTTATACCATTGTATTAACTCCATTGGGAGATGTGCCACAGGAGCAGTTCCTCTGGTAGCGAAAGTCTCTCCGCACGCCAACTTGCCTTTCAAGCAGAGGGACTTCAGCTCAAAGCTCCTGGCGCACACTGCAGCAGCCAATCAGCAACTAGGATCGGCAACAATGAGTTGGGCGTGAACCAATCAGTAACTGGGATCGGCGCTGGGGTGTTGGAGTGCTAAGTCCAGGAATAAAAGGAAGTCAGTAATTTTAGCTTTGCAGCGCATTTTAACAATAAAATATTAATTGTTGTTAGATTAAGGCAAGGATAGTACTAGCCTAGTATAGGAGTAATGAAACAACTTGTAATTAAGTAAATTAGCAACTTGGAAACAACATACCTGGCACCTTCAGTGTTGCCCTCCGTGTTCAATTTGAATGGCAGGACCGTTCTATTCTGGTCCGTCGCATCACTCTCGCGCTAAACGCCACCCAGCAAGGTACAATTTCGTAAGTCAGCGCTCAGCCCTTGTGTATTAAAAAACGACAGTGCGCAGTCGCAGTTACGTGAAAGTTAGGTTTATTAAGGTACTTAAGTTTCAAGTTCGTGTCTGCAACAATTGGAAGTACATGTTGTTTTCCAACCATTTCTGTCCCCAGAAGATTAACGCTACCCACAACCTGCTCCTGGCATCCATCGGTCACGTTAAGCCATCAAACATGGACAGAGCAGGAAATTGCATTTTCGTGATTGAAATGATCCTACCCACGAAAGTCAGGTTGTGTGCTATTGTTGTATAATATTCAAACTCATCAAGTCGTACGAAAACGGTCCTTTCTTCCTTCCTCTTCTCATCAACTTGTGACAGCGTTCACAGTGTGAAACTAACTACGAGATTTTTCGACCGCCCTACGGGGGAGTCTGCATTAACTTCGCGTTGATACTCCGGTGGAACATAGAAGCAAATAATAAATGAATAAATACGAGATTTTTCATTGGAGCACAAGCTCATATGTGATTCACTTTGATCACATATAGTTTAGAGAATAATAATAAATGGAATTAAAGCTAACCCTTTTTTTCTTATATCCTTCCGGTCAAGTTATTCTTGGGTGTGAACTCAATTGTAACCATTGAAATGGCACGCAAACTATAGCAATTATACATTTTTAACTGCAATATAACCTTTATTTACTCATGACCTGATGGATTGAAAATAGGAAGCTTGTTCTGATGGTTAAGATTTATTTGCAATAATCTATTCTTTGTTCAATTCAAGTGTACCACGTTAAAGAAGCTACTTCATAGTCAGAGACGAAAACATCTTGAGACGGGTACTTGAACATTTAAAGTTAGCATAATATAAGCTTATGCAGTGCCTAAAGAAGGTCGGCATGAAATTTCTGCCTCAATGGTTATAAGTTATGATGAATGTACATAATCTGAATCTCGGAACTCTCCTGTTTGACCCAAGTGTGAGAGACTTGGGCCCGTGTCTCATGTCGAGTCTTCTAAACGCTGAAAGAGAACGGTTTATATTTCAGTTGTACCTACGATTTGAAGGACATACACTTAAAACTGATGTTAACTTAATTTTCTATACACTGCACAAGAGCACGAGGGGTGCTCTGCCTAGGGAAGCGCATATGTAGAAGACAAATGTCCCTACACTTGGTGTTGAAATAGACTGGTAATCATTATTTTGATCACTGGTACGCATTCAAATAGAGCGAATCATGGGAGCCGACATAGCTGAGTTGTAAGTTTCAGACAAAACAAGTTTGAACTTTTCCGCTAGCGGCAACATTGAGTGGGTCTCATTCCCAACACATTTTCTTGTTGCCATTACTTGAAAATCTGGCGTATCTGAGACTGAATAGTCATGTAACTGTGGCACAACCTTGTAAATAATGCGATACACTGACTGTGTGACCGACATGTTCGTTCATTCATCATCAAATATCTAAGCGAAATGGTACCATGCAATGGTAAGTACCGCTTGAATAAATATAACTAGAAGCTACCATTATATAAACATTTAAGCTGATTTATTTTGAGCAAATTCTATTCACATCGAAAACTAGTCTTTTGATCTCGAAAAACTGCTGACCCACTTTATAATATTATACCCTACCTTCAACGTTACATAATTAAAGGCATGTTAGCATTGAAAACATTCAATCATAAATTTATTGAATAGAAACATGGCACACGAATTCAGAGAGTGACTTATCAATCCTTTGTAATAGGACCAGTCTGTGACTAGTGTCTAATTCGGTAGGTAAAAACAGCAGTCATGCGTGCCCAGACCAGATCAAAAAGTAACTACCCATAGATGCAAAGCTCAGTTGCAGCAACATTGAGGTGTCAACAGTCTCTTTAAGCGTCTTGATGAGTAAGTACCCGTAGATTAACGCAAATAGTGCCTTTATCAGATATTTAAAAAGTTATTACCTTCACTTGCACAACTCGCCAGGGTCCCGGCACGCCCAGGTAGGAAGCCACCCACCCCGCCCTACAGAATACAGCCTATAGCTTCACAGTTTAACATAACTTCGGCGCGCTTCAGTTCTAAAGGGTGAGTGATGTAGAGGACATGTGTCCCTACAATTGATATTGAAGTAGACTGGTAATCATTATTTTGCTCAATGGTACTCATTCAAATAGACCAAATCATCAGAGCCGACATATCTAAAATGTACGTTTAAGACAAAACTAGTTTAAACTGTTCCGCTAGCGGCAACATCGAGTAAGCCTACGGCAAGGCATCGAAAACCAAAACACTCATTCCCAACACATTTTCTTAGTTCGCGGTTTAGTGAGTCTGCCAGCCAATACGGGTAAGTTCTTCAGTTTATATCAAGTTTCATTAACAGCTTCTTTTTGGGCATTTAGGGGGCCCATAATATGTATATAAACATGTAGCTATGTATATATGGTGATAGATTATTCATGAATCACCGTACATTGCCTATTAGTGGACTGGTCAGTCAAGAGTACAGCACCAGGCTGAAAATGATGTGGCCTGATAAGCTAGGTATTGCTGGCCAGTGCAAATGGTTAAGAAATGAAAAGGTTTTTCCTTGGGATACATACCTCTTACCCCACAGTAGACAGGTAAGAGTAACAGCATTTTGCACTATGTGCCTACTCCAGTATCTCACTCTAGGTTTCTAAATCTAGAGCAGACTAATAATTACATTATAGATTTCTACAGTACGATATTCCTTGTATCCACCTGGATGCAGGATTCCAACCTTAAATAAATGTATAGTTACAACTAGCTACAGGGATTTCCTTGACCTAAGGTTATAATAGGATATTCAAATTGATATTCTGCTCTCGTGGTAGTAAATTGGTATTCTGCTCACATGGTAGCAATCTTTAGGTCTGAGTAGCACCCTACCTTGACTCGGGCCTATGTATAGATATATAGTGTAAATAACTTATTTTCAATTAGGTTCAATTATCCTATAACTACCATAGATCCAAGTAGGAAGAGAAGTCTGCATTCATAATTTCTGATAATAAACAGAACAGTCAAATTATATTGGTTGTAAATTTTGAATTGTGGAGCTTGAGCCTCTCATTTTATTCCTGGTAACTACACCCATAGGGGTATACTATTTCTACTTGTTTGTTAATTTACTACATGCACCCTATTTATTTGCCTGTATGAGGCAGGCAGAATGGTGTGTAATTTAACTCTTCGTGACTTTCAAAGCCAAACGACTGCTTCTAAGCGGGTTCGTGGCTCCGTCACCATTCATAAATTCTCTTAGTGGTGGAAGCCCACCAAACTGTCCACCAGTCTTGGGGCTAACCCTGATCGCTCGTAAATCTTAACTAACCCATGTATAATTATATCTTTTCAAACCCCTTTGTAGGGTCATGAAACCATACTGGTGACCTTCCCTAAGAGAAATTGACAACAGAACTGGCTGGATAGCAGTATTAATGTGATGGGAAGTTGGAATCTCCTTAGTGCTAGTTACGCCCTTTAATAGAAATCAAAACGGTGCGGCTTAGCAACGCCAACTGTACATCGAAGCAGTTAATTAGTTATTCTAGGTGTCAATTGTCCCTAGGTCTTTAATCTCTTGAATCATTGTAGGGTAGGATCATCCTCCTTGAAGTTTTCCAATCACGATTCAGTGTACATACATTTTCAAAATTTATTTCCACCAAAATTATGTGTATGTGCGCGCGCATAGCGCAATCTAACTACATTGTGATGAGCGGTTCTACTTCTGAGGTGTTCAAGCCGTAGGCGGAATGCTCACAATTCATTTTGGAATTATGTGTTAAATCATTAGGCTACATTACTCTGTCACTGATTTTCAACAATTTAAATTCTCGAAATTATCTTGCAACATTTCATGTACATAATCTTAGCACACAACTTCATTCAACAATTGCCAACATAGTGTGAGTAGGCAATCTATACACAATTCGATTTTTATTAATGTAAAGTAAACACCAATTACATTCAATTACCAGTTCGAGTTCAGTAGTTACTGTCACCGTGAAATACCTTCAAATAATTTTATCCCTAACACACCAATCGACGTTTACATAAGTCAAAGGAACAAATAACCTTACACAACAGGCACAAACAAAAACATGGCCACTCATACCGAGATGCCAGTTCTCACATACAATGGTGAAGATGCTGAGGTTTTCTTCAGCATTTTAGACGCCACATTCCTAGCATATGGCTTAGAAGACTCAAATAAAACAATTTCTTCTAGCACTTGGTGCGCTTCTTAATGAACTAAGAACAGCAGCAGAGCCAGTACCCGTAACAGAAGCTGCCACCGGCTACGCTGAGTGGAAGAAAATTATTATAACAAAACAAACACTCAGCGAGCCTGAACGCATGCAACAACTACTGGGAATAACTACCATAAGTGATCGCAAACCATCCGAAATCTTGCATCACTTACACACAATCATAGGAAATAAGACACAAAATGACAGCCCATTCATCAAACAAATCTTCCTGGACCATCTAGCGCCATATTGAGGACGTCATTCACCCCAGCGCTCTAGAGCCGCTGGCCAACACCGCCTCTTCCGCACCATTTAGCCACGTCAAGTACATTCGACTACCAATAAAGTAGGGCCAGTAAATTAGTCTGTTGGATCACGTTCCTGGGACATATTGTTGAGTGTAAACGCTCTCTTCTGATTTTTGGGCCGGAATTCTTTCATTTAACTCTTCGTGACTTTCAGAGCCAAACGACTGCTTCTAAGCGGGTTCGTGGCTCAGTCAACATTCATATGTTCTCACCAGTGGCAGAAGCCCACCGAACTGTCCACCAGTCTCGGGGCTAACCCTGGTCGCTCGTTAATCTTGATTAACGCATACATAATTATTCATTTCCAAACCCCTTTCAAATGTCATAAACTCACGAAACCATAAAATAACTACGCTCGGCCTGGTGTTCGATAACTACGTTTGGCCTCGCCTAAACTAACCACTCTTGGTCTTGTATAAAATAAACACTTTTGGCCTAGTCTAGAATAATCACGCTTGGTCTTGTATAGAATAACTACACTCGGACTATTATAAACTCGCCACTCTCGGTCTAGTATACAATAGCCGCGTTCGGTCTAGAATAGAATACAAATTGACAAAATTTGTACATGAAATGTTTCAAAATAAATGCTCGTACTCTTTAGTATTTGATGACAATTTCAATTCGATGCTTTCCCCTGAGTTACCTGTTATAAAATATATACTATTTTATTCTATTCTATAACTTCACTATCTGCACTATGCTGCCTGTTTGTCAACCTTAATAATTTATAAGTGCGGGTTACCAATTTGGTGTAAGTTGTAGTTAGAGAATTTTATTTAAAAATGAATTGAATTAATAAGGGTACTTGCTTCTTCAAAGTGCGTTGAAATCAATGATGAAATTAATTAATTTAGAACAAAACCCTTGGGACTTGGCACTTCTTGTGACAAACATTAATCTGACTCCAACATTAATGCAAAAATGAATAATCAAAATTTGAAGGTGGAATTTGCGTTAAGATTCGACTGCACCTGTAAATATCAGGTCATTGAAACTAGATACAAAATTCTTAGGTATATTGTCCCATCAAATAATTACTCAACATGATGAGGGAGGTCTTGATGAATATAGAAAGGGAGAAGATTTTTTTTAAGGATTTAAAATTTATTTAGGTATAATGACATGTTGATAGAATAACAGAAATATCAGAATACACAGATGATACGTACCAAGTCTTCGTCAGCGTGAGCTGTTCTGAAGACAACATTTGCTACCTGGGTGAATTTAATATTAACTTGAAACTAGAGTTGAAGAGTAAGGAACAACCGATGGACATTATGCAGGACATCCTCTACTCTCCACTTTTCAATATGTGGAGACAGATGCAAGCATTACATTAGACCATTAATTTCAAGAAGAATAAGCAGAGGAAGTTTGATCACCGACGTTCACTTTATCATGACTATTTACTGTTTCAGCTGTCATTTACTTAGCTTGAGAGCAGAAAATGTCCGACATGAGGTTGTCTATTACATTACTCACACATTGTTTGGCGTACGATGGCACCAAATTGAAACTAACTGCATAGTTAGAAAGACTTATTAACATATGCACTCAGGAAAAAAATATTTCAATGAGTCATAATCGATGGGTACACTAAATAGACGGATTTCTACGTGAACAAGATAATTGGAAATTTGAGTATGTGAGGCGAGAGAAAATATATATATATTTACAAAATGAAAGCATCTATAGATGAAATGTTGAAACAAATAGTTGACACGGTAAATTGCATAGCAGAAGTAAATTACATTCAAGAGTTTGTGCACGTACAAGTTCAAACAGGTATAATTTTAGTTTTCGTTTAAAGGCAGCAATACTTCTGCCAGTCCTTATATCTATGGTAAGAGAATTCCAGGTTTTTGCAGCTCAGTATTTTAAAAATAGTTGGGACTGTGTTGACGAATTTCGGGGAATTTGCAAATCCGCATTGTTGCGAAGACCATACATAGGATTATTTCTAATGAAAAAACTGTTATCAATGTAAGTTAAATGATCCAAAGCTTTGTAGACAAACACTGCAGCGGAAAAGTTAATGATTTGCCTCAGTGGAAGAATGTTCCATTGACAAAAGAGAGGCAACGTGTGATCACGTCTGCTAGCAATCGAAAGTGTTCTGATAACACGCTTTTGACTAAGAACGATAGGTCTTAAGTTTGTTTTCCAGGTAGACGCATACACGTTAACACAATACGTCAGAAAAGGATGAATAAGGCTATAGTACAGAAGCCTTTTAGCAGGAGTGGTAAGACAATTTCTAATTTTGTATAGGATGTCACATGATTTGGATAATTTCCCGGCAACAAATGAGACGTGATCTTTCCAGTCAAGTCTTTGATCAACGATAACACCGAGAAACTTTGTTTTTGCTACATATGCCACTTGTTGACCGTTCAATTCGATTTGTGTGTTAGGAATGGGTATCATCCTCTTGGAAAATATCATGTCCTGCGTTTTGTCAACATTAAGCGTCAGCTTGTTGGATGTGAACCAGTTTGAAATGCAAACCAATTGATTATTCATGTTAGTGATAGTATTATTCAGGTTTTTCCCGGTCGAATAAACTGTAGTATCATCTGCAAAAAGTACAAAGGATAACCTGTTGCTAGTGTTTACAATGTCATTAATATATATTAGGAAGAGCAAAGGTCCCAGGATCGACCCTTGCGGAACTCCTATATTTAACGTACTGGCAGATGATGATTGTTGATTCCAAGTCACTAGGTGTTTTCTATCAAGAAGATAACTTTTTATCCAACTCTTATCGATGGAACTAACTCCATAATGCTGTAATTTTGCAACTAAAATCTCATGATTCACGCAATCAAAAGCTTTGCTAAGATCCATAAAAGTTGCAACGGTGACTTTACCA